>VCRD01009219.1:0-12328 GCA_006783055.1 Trinorchestia longiramus
AAGATTTTTTCTGGAGATCTCAAGATTTTTTAAGTTCGGGTCAAGTTCGGTGTTGAGATCGGTGTCGAGATTTTCCCGCCGGTCTTGATGCGTATAATTATGAGTTCAAAATATTTCAACAATGCGTGAGTCGCATATACATGCATATCTTACCGTAAACTTTAGGATCAACTGTAGGTGTGGGCCTTTGTTACGGCTTTTAATTCCTTCTAGGTCAAACCCAAACAACAGGATGGTAGACTCCAAGGCAGTTTAAACCAACAAACACAATCCAGTGTTTTCTTTTCCTTAAGTCTTCAACAAGATCGTCCAACTTTTCTACATTATATGCACGCATATTGATGCATCCTAACTTAATCATACTTTCACTGCCATTTACCACAATGATCTCATCCGTCTCCTATCCGCTCATTATTCAAGGTCCACTTGCTCACCGTACACAACGGGGGGAAATTTAGATAATTATAGACATAATCGCAAGCTACGGAAGTAGTTGCCTCAAATACAGACGTGGAGATTTCAGCCAAGATGACGACCGAGCAGGACGCATAATTGAGTTTGATGACGAACTCCTGGTGATATCACTCGAAACAAATCCTGCTGGATATCAATAGGCCTTCGATCTCGCTTCTAAACACTACCATTTGTTCCGTACTTTACAAAATCGTTTCAATTAATTAACACTCGGAGTTCATTACGAATGGGATTAAAGAGCTCAAAAGCAGATGTAAAGGCCGTTGATAGCCGTGGGAATTCCATTGAAAATTAAATTTCACTAATATTCAACTTTATTTTGTTTTTTCTCATTAAAACTTGAAACATTGATCATGAAATGTTCTTCACTATGTAATTCATGCAAGTTGATTGCATCAGCCACTAACGAATAACTTTCACTACAAATATACGTGAACTTCAATATCAACATCGATTCGCACTAAAAACTTGCCTTTTGAGCAATAGGAGAAAATCTCGAGAATTATAGACGAAATCGCACGTTTAGGAAGAAATTACCTTAGCAAATCCGTCTACTAATCATCCTAAAAGAGATCAACCACCAGCCAGTAACAAAAAGTTCCTTATCGGTCCTAAAACACATGAAAGATAAGTGATAAGTGACAGCTCAAGTCTCGTAGACTCTGGAATAGGTACGTACTTCTCCCCATTTCGATGCTTCCAACGAATACAAGTTTAGAAAACATGATGACAGAATATAGGTCTATTGAGATTATCTTGCCAAAATATCACGATGAGCTTAGTCATATGTAACACTTCGGTCAATAGCAAATTCAAAATACACTTGGACAAGATCACACTTACGAGGCAAATAAACGACAGCACATAAAACTACAATAGTTTAATGTTCACGAGAAAAGAAGCTGAGAGAAGCAAGCGTTCTACAGAGACGTGTCAGGTTCGCCAGATAATTCGAGCTAGATGATTAAAAGAAATATTTTAAGGTGGAAAATGATATTTACGCCCAAAAAGTTGGAAGGCAGGTAATAATACGTCTGAAAATCATGCAAAATATTCCTTAAAGACGTATAACAATTGAATGCTCATGTGCTCTTTCGATACAAAATCGAGACAGTCAACAGAATTACAGTACTAGGAACCTAGTAGTTCATTTTTAGAAAGGTCACGTAAATTCAATTAGACAAAAACAAGCGAATTTTCTTCTAAAACTAAACATATCATGCATCCTCTCTCGTCTTCTCTGCTGCATTTTAAATTCTTTTTGTACAAGAATTATGCACCTAATGCCACATTTTCTCAGAGCCGCTACGAGAACATTAAGTTGGAGGCAACATCTCAAACGGATAAAATATCTACACAATTCAGGAGCAAGATCACAATTTTTAAACGATTACAATCGCAGCATGACGGTGTTCAGATGTTCTTACATCAGTCGCACAAAAAATGTTCAGTACATGAACGATGTCAAACCCCAGACAGCGATAATACAGGGTGTTCCAAAAGTCTTGGGCACAATTGAAGTTCCCATATCTCCTTAACTATGAATGGTAGTAAGATAAAAGTTTTTTGTAAGGCTATTGATTTTTTATTTATTTTCAGACCCATTAATGGCGTTCACTCGAACAGAAAAGGCGTTTTGTGTGCTTGAATTTGTAAAAACTGAATCATGGATTGTTGTTCAACGTGCATTTCGCAGAAAATTCGGAAAGGACCAGAGAGGAAGTCCATAGTGAGATGGCATGGTAAATTCATAACGGATGGGTGCTCATGCCCGGCTAAAAGAACGGGACATTGACAATGCAATGCTGGGACGCGTTTGGCAAGAATTTGACTCTCGGCTTGATGTGTGTCGTGTGACCAATGATGCTCACATTGAACATCTTTGAACATTCCATGTAAAAATTGAGATTACAAGCTTTCTGAATTTACCAGATGCGTTTTTATATCGTTAATAGTTTCCGAGATATTCAATGTAAAAATGTACCCAAGACTTTTGGAACACCCTGTACTTCAATAACTATCTAGATAACACCAGAGCTCCTACTGATGAAAACTGAAAAAAGCGCACGGGTGTACGCCTATTTTTAATATGGGCACCATTTTCATCAGCCTGACACTATTGGTGTCTGTATCGGCGACTCGAGCAGCATGGGCACTGTAACATCTACAGTTCCTAGTCGAGAACGAATATGAATAAACAACACAGTTTCTCCCGACACGAACAACAAATCCAAAATGTAGTTGCAGATATTGTAGAGAATCAACCCACGTATCAATACTGAACATTTCGAAAGCCTTATAATACACACAAATCAATACTTCGTATCTCGGGTGTCTCGGCTTGGTATCTGCCACTATATTATCGTATAGGTCTGGTAGGTGCGTACAAGCTTGCACATTCTACTCATAGCATAGAATCCTCCTCTACGTTTCACTTTATTCCGATTATCGTGTCAGTTTTGTATCACAAAGGGCAACCATCGCTAATGTCGCTAATGAGCCACAAAGGGCTAATTTACTTAATAGTGACATAAGGTTACAACTGAAATAATTTTTGGTAAAATTATATAATTCACGCATCGTGTAAACTACCAAGACTAAAAACATTCTATATGACCATGCAACCCTTCACACAAAGCCCATGTATGGATACAAAATGAATTTACGAAAATGAGGGCATCAAACCAATAATTAAATTGGAGGACAAGAATGGAAGGAAAAATATCGTAATATCACCAGACGAAACTTGAAAAATATTACAGGCTACTTTTTGATAATAGAATACTTCTTCTTCATGATAATTTGCAGTTCCCTCAAGACGGGACAGTACTGAATAGCTTGTATTCAGCAGATATATTCTGCTCCTGTACTTAATAATTTCCCCCCGTTTCATGTGATTGTGTTTATTCGTCTCGCTTTAACTGCATTCCTAACCCCACTAGAGCTTAGAAAATATGTTAAGATCTCAGAATAACAGCTGGAGAAACTCAAACATGCACAGCTCACCACTGGCAGCTACTGGATAAATTTATAGCCACGGTAACTTGCTCATTGTGTTCAACTTGTTAATTTGATAAAAACACAGCAAGGACATAACGCTTGGGAGCAAGTGAGACCTGCCTCACTGCACCTGAACGTCAGATGACTCAGAAGTTCAACGCCTGTATAAATAAAGCTCGAGGTGCAGCATGCACACTACACTCAGTCGAGTACACAGTCAAGCTGGACGCAGCAAGAGGGAAACAAGTGACGGTTTGTTCACACCACAACTAATGTCACATATATAGGAGGTAAATGGAACCTTTTAATTCATGTTCAATGTTTATAGCAAAATGATTAGTTCACAACACAGCTAGTGAAGAAATCTTCAAATAAGTACAGTTACTCAACATTAAGACAGATCCTAGTTCAGGCCATTTCAGTCTGAACAATAGCGGATTTATACGCAAATATTCCAATGCCATCAAGGTTTAACTATGTTTTCAGGAGTCTAGAGGAGATCCGCTTGACAAATAAGAAATAAACTCGGCAACCAAGCAGATAAACTAAAACATTTTCCCGTCACGTGAAATCCATTTCAGCATCGGCAAAAACACGAGCAAGAACACATTGCTATCAACTGAAAACTGAAGTTAATTTAAACTCCATACTGTAGATAAACAACTTCAGAAGCCATAAAAAAGTTGTATCGAAATGAACCGGGAACTTTTGTAGTTTAAAGTAGATGCAATAAGTCATGCTTGATTCCGGCCTATATCTGCTGAAGACTAAGTACCAAGTATAATAATCGCAATACGTTTCATTAAGAAAATGAATTCGCATTCTGAGAAAAAGCAAAATTACTTAGTGTGCTACCATCAGACCCAAAAAAGCCAACATTTCACAGTCCTTCCCTAAAAACATTGTCTGCTTCAACTTTAAAGAATACGATTACATGATGAATTTTATTGAATTTCACTGAAAGAAAACGTCAAATATCTAACGTCTTCTATCTACACAAATCTCTTTAAAACCTAAAACACGTGTAATAATGTAAAAATACAACAGTTGAATACCCACAAGTCTTTAGAAGATGAAGGGTCAAAATATCACTTTAACATAGCGACATATTACATATTTGAGTAATTTTAAATTATAGACTCGAATAGCATGAAAGATCCGTGAATTTACATCCGCAAATTAAGTCTTTTCAAAGCAATTTCAGCGTGTAATTTTACACCGTGTAGCAGCAGTGTGATGGCCTTCAAAACTGACTTTCATGGAGTACAGTGCAGCACAGGAGTATCCGTGCTACCACACAATAAACATGATGAGTAGAGAAGATGAAGCACAAGTTGCAGAGACTTGTGTTCCTCATGAACAGCAGCTCTAAATTCTTCAAGCCTTCACTTGACGAGCGGCCGTCGCTTGCCTTCCTCTTCACAGGACTGCTCTCTGTACTTTCGTACCTCGTTCAGGTACCGGGACCAAGCATCGTTCGGCTCACCTTCCTGTTTTTGTACTAGCATTCATTAGATAAGGCTTAATACTATTTAAAGGAATTATTTCATCTAGTTTAAAAAGTAGGAATTTTTTGCACATGTAGTTTGCCTGCATATTAATGCAGCTGTCACAGAGAAGAAAACACTAATCAAAAGATAGTGTATAAAGTGTAGTGTAACTTCAAGCCTAAATTAAAACATACCTACTGTAAACATCTATAAAAACAGTGAAACATTTCCTTACCTGTTCCCCTTGTTGTGATTTTTTAGCCTTCTTGACAATGCCTGTTGGTAAGACTCGACCACCACGTCTCTTGCCCACCTGTGAAGAAGCTCAATGCCATTAGTTCCAACAGCCAACTAGACCCGTACACATTAGCGGCCTGCTGCTGCTTCCATCATGCTTAGTTTGCTTCCTCCAACCTCAATCATACGCATCCAAAAATTTACAATAAGGATTGAATTTCAAAAAAGAAAGTTGACCCTAAAACGTTACCAAACTTGGATAAGAGCATCCTAAGTTCTTTTGCAGGTCAGGTATTTTATGTGAACAGTTCTGGAGGAGAATGTGAACAGAGCAATGATGGAAGCAGGACGAACAGCCCCTGCAATACCTGGGGCAGACAAACTCAGTCGCATTGAATGCATTATAGCATCAGCTGGCACAGGAGAGTCGCTAAACGCCACGAAGCAGTTTGGATGAAGCCCCACAGTTGCTGAGCAGGGGCTCTTCCACCAACATCTGTGGGAGAGGAATGCTGCTTTACTTACCTTCATTTCATAAGGCTGCAATACAATGCTAGGTTATTCAAAAACCAAAGAAAGTCCTGAAACAGAATTAGTTGACAACCTTGGTGTAAAAATTTCTTTAAAATTCAAACATGAAACTGTACAGAAATTAAAATGAGTAAATGTATACCTTGCAAGTGAATGCAGATGACCAATGCTCATGTTGATGGTGAACATCATGAAATGAAAATGGAGAATGTGATGAACAATTTTATCCTCCACTGAACGTTCAAAAACTGTATACATCAACCACACCTTTAACCTGTTAGTTCATGTAGAAAATTACATGGTTCCAGATTCTGATTTTCCTCCCATGGTTCCAAATTACAGATCAGTAGAGCTCCAATATAATAATTATAAAATATTGTTCTCAAAAGTATTTATACATGCCTATCCATTTTTGCAACATGAGATATGTAGATTGTAAACCCAGACCAGCTAACAGCAAAGCACCTTTACCTCGATAGAAGCATGAGATCTTAAGATGCATAACTGTTGTGTCTGTGAGAAGGCCCCTGCTGTGACAAGAAAACAGCTTCTAACATTACATTCTCAGACTTCTTTATTTATTAACAATAAAATATGTAGTAAGTTCATACTCATCAGCCCTCCAAGTACACACAGATAACTCACAGAACAGACTTTCCTCGCCAACTGACAAATTTTGTCTACACAAACCACATTTGTTGTTATTATCTATTGTAAACTATAAGAACATCAACTCATTAGCTACCAAGTGATAAGCAAGCATTGATTGTACATACTAATTATTATGAGATACATTTTTAGCACACAGATTCTAATGAAATGATGCAAGTGGTTAACATCTGCAGTACCTGGGATTCGCCTAAAATCAAATAAATTTTAGGGGCATAGTTTTAGCAGCCATACCCCAAGTGTTGAATCATAATCCATGTGCTTATATTAGTCACTTGTCATTCACCGAAGTCAACAGATGTCCTTTATTCATCTTCATAAGTAAAACACAAACTAATTAACCTATATAACTAGTTGATATTCCCCATGGGTACTCAACTATTCAAGACTGATATACTCCCCTCCAATACAGTACACTACAGAACAATACAACCAGCAAGCATTACTCCCCTCCAATACAGTACACTACAGAATAATGCAACCAGCAAGCATTACTCCCCTCCAATACAGTACACTACAGAATAATGCAACCAGCAAGCATTACTCCCCTCCAATACAGTACACTACAGAATAATGCAACCAGCAAGCATTACTCCTCTCCAATACAGTACACTACAGAATAATGCAACCAGCAAGCATTACTCCTCTCCAATACAGTACACTACAGAATAATGCAACCAGCAAGCATATGTCTAACAGGAACTACTTGCACTTACCTACACCCTGAACTAGCCAACTTCATGCAACACAAGACGTTAACAAATCTTTCATTTCTCCCTAAAAAAGCAATTAGTCACTTTACCTAATTTTTAATAGAATAAAGGTTTGATTAACAAGAAAACATATAAATGCAGTGAGGTTGCTGCACTCAATTCTGAAAAATAGCAGATGGTGAAGAAATCCACAAGAACAGGAAAGCTGTGAAAAGTGCATCAACGAGTTAGCTTAACAAAAATTAAATATTTCATCGAAGTGAGTAATTTTTCTCACATACAATGGTGAAATACTTTTTGAGCCACTCATAGGATATGATTACTCCTATTTTTCCTAAAAATTTTGCAAGTTGATTCAAAGATGAGTTCAAAAAAATACCAAATGTTAAAAAAAACATTTAACTAATTTATATAAAACTAGTGTACCCAGCCATCAAAAATGACAGCAGAGATTTTGTGATAATACCCGCACCATCAAAAATGATGGCAAATATTGTTGGAAAGATATTAAATAAAATAACAAATAAGAATGCAATGCAATATAGTTAGTTTTATATATATTTACAAAGGACAAACATTTTAATTGAGTATTTCTTTAATGACAACATTTCTAGTGTAAACTAAGACATTTAGTTTTCTACTGCTGCAATTGACTGCAATCGTGTCATATTCCGATACAATGTACCCGAATCATACCTCACCGAACTCGGTATCCACGATACGGACTCGAGTACATAAGGCTCTGGATCTCTAATTTTTTTTGAAAGTGACTAGGAACATATAAATAAATGAATATATAAATAAATAAATATATAAACACAACAGTCATCCTTAGTATTAGATTCAACTAGTTATTTATATACTTATTCAGACATACACACCGCATCACCTTATTACCGGCAGCACCATGCTGTCAGCCCAAGTCATTTTTGTGATGGCTCCTGTATCCTAAATACCATCCATGCAAACTTCATGAAAGATTGGGATATTTTATTGCTACTTTTTTATTTTATTAATGCATGCAAGAATGGATCCAAAAAAGGTCAGTGATTCAACCAAGCATGAAAAGAAAGCAATGAAAATAACAGTTGAGTTAAGAAATTACTCATTACAAACTTTGAAAGTAGAACTTATTGCTTTGACCTGGCAACTAAATGTGTTATGGCAAAATCAACCTTATCATCCATTCTGAAGAATCGAGATGAAATAAAATTGCTGATGTAATAAAAGGAGTGAGCATTCTTACTATGAACAGGTCACCTATAATTAAATAAGTGGAAAAACTCATTAGTTTAGACTAACATTCAATTCTTATTTATTTCATCAAGAGTTGTGTATATTTATTATTTTTTCATAGTTTTTATGCATGCTGAATTATTAAAAAAGTTTAAATAACCCCATCATCTGTGGCTCAGGAATGGATTAATTGAACTTACATTATTTCTAACTAAATTCTTCCCATCGAAATTCCACAAGTTAGAGGTAATAAAATTAAGAATTTTTTATCAACACATAATTGTATTTTAAGTTTGTTTACATTTCACTAATTTAAAATTACTATAGAGACAAATGTATTAAAAATTCACAATGAGTAATTAATGTGTTTCAGATGAATATTTTTCATGAATATATGAAGAACTTCTATTCTGTATCTTATCTACCAATAACATAGCCATGTATGATGCTAATAATGAAGGAAAAAATGGAATATTTTACAGCTTTTCGCCAACTGGGGTATCCACAATACAATGCTTATAGTACATGTATGTATGCCCATTCTAATTTTAATTCCAAAATTTTCTTCAATAATGGATAGGAAGTAATGAAATGGACACACACAGAGAGGCAGATACATTGTCTACTACACATGTGGTTGAGAAAGATGTGACCCCATAAGTACAAATCTATACTATAATAAGAGCCGCGTCCGTCTGCCCCTGTGTCACACTCTTCTAATCAATAGCTTTGATAGCAACAAAAATAAAGCTTAAGAAATACAAGAAATCCTATTGCATTATTTTTCGGTAGCAATACAATTCCCTTTCACTTGCATTATGGTTTCCAGAAAACACAATCGGTTTATTTTTACAAATAGAAATTTTCTTTGGACCTTTTTCTGTTGAAATTCATCATGATGCTTTGATATTTTTAATTATTCGAAAATGTTTTAAATTAGTTTGACCAGTAATCTGGCTACCACTTAGTATAAGGCCAAAGATTTTGGAAATCGAGTTATTGTTTTCGGAATTGTGATTTTCTTGAACAGCTTCAAAAAGATAAGAGGATATTTCAGATCAAAATTCCGGCAAAAATGGCCAACATGGACAGAAACACGTCCAACCGTAAGAGAGAAGCGGCAAGACTTCGATAGCAAGAAAGAAGCCGAAGGCTATCGAACGAACAACGAGAATAGAATAGAATAAGGCAATAGGAACGAGCCGTTTGGCCCATTCTTGGTTCAATACCGAAGTCCCGAAATGACAAGACGAAGTAATGCTGCTCGCATGGCAAAGTTAACGGGTACACATTGCACTAGACAATACAATGCATTGCATTGTCTGTACCAAAGGTATTGGATCACTATAAAACGCCATTTTTCTGTTATTAGCTTTCTTCTCCCACTCGGCCCTGTTATTGGTAGATAAAATAGAAAATCAAAGTTCTGTATACATTCATAAAAAATATTCAGATTTTGATATACCATGGGTAAAAATTAAAAATGTATTTTACTTCATAGATCCTGAATTTTGTGGGTATACAGTAAACTAGTTGCAATTAAAACAGCTGCCTGGAATGGATTGTGAACAAATAGCAGGGGGCCACTGTATCTCTTTAACTATGCCTACATATCTTGCAAATTTTATAAATGGCTGATTCCTGTGTATCTAGCAAGGAAAAAAGCATTGCAAATAAAAACAAAGCCTAAAGAAGATAGATATGCATCAGGAGACACAAACTTGAGGTTATCACTTAGTACACCAATGATACATTAAAATTATCAAATTCTATTTTCTTCCCTGTGAAACCATGAATATACTCAATGTTTCAAATAAAATACTTTTGAAGGAATCAGAATTTATTTCAAGACTTGTACATTGAAAAATTGCAGTTGTGTTCAATTGTTTAGAGACAATTGAGTAAATCTGAACAGAACTGCAGGATTGCATGTTTCTGACTTGTACAAACTAATAATCCAATCAAACACTTATAAATTCCAACAGAACTGCAGGATTGCATGTTTCTGACCATAAACTAATTATCTCTTAGAGAACTTATGTTCTAAAACGTTGAGCAAAAAATTAAAAGTTCCCATTATAATAAGTACTAGTGAACCCAGAAGTGAAAACTTCATATTTTTACTTCATTTTTTCATTTGTTTTGCCAGTGGATGTGGGTTTTGTGAAGGAGTTTCTACATTGATGGATGTGCCTTTGGTATCCACAATGGAATATGTGCAATACCAGCATACTGTATCAAATTTTCTCCTATCTAAATCCTTAAGAGCATGACAGACAGACCATGCAAACAAGCAAGCAACAAAGTGTATATTATTATAAAGTAGGATTCATTTTTCAGATAAAAGTAACCATGTACTGTATATAGTTTGTGCAAAAAATTTGGTGCTACAAAAATTAACATAAAAATCCTAACAATCTCACTAGAGATATCTTAGCACATATTGCATGATGTTAAAATTGATTATTTCCAGGTTAAGTAATTAGCCACAGCTTATTTTTTAAAACAAAATTAATACTTTCAAGGAGAAAGATTTTGAAGGTATATTAGTCAAATAATTCTAGTCTATACACTACAATACAACAATTCAGAGCATAGGCATGTCAAATTCAGTGATATAATTTGAACTTGTCTATAGTCAATGGATAAGAGAAGCAGAAAAAAAAACAATCCTTTGTAATCTGTTCAAATACATTGATAGTGCTCGAGAGAAATGATATTAGCTCTATATTGGAGTGACAGGGCACTCTATTAAACAGATAGGACTCCATGAACTGATGGGGAACCTTAATGAACTATTTTCTAGGCTGAATAGCTCATTATCAACATTCAAGTTTTCAAAGACCACACAGAGGTTATTGAGTTAGCTGGGGTCATCCCAGAAATTATTCCAACAGTAAATGCCCATGCAAGGACAATTTTCATACGTAAATGTAGTCACAGAGATGATTGTGATGCTTTCTGCCTTGAGGATTTGAGTCAAAGTACATAATTCAAAACTAAGACAATCCAAATAATGAGATCACTTCCTATTCTTTCTAGTTCATGTCACTTGAACATGCCTATTTCAACTAAATCATTATGAATTAATAAATGAATTCACTCTAAATTAACACATTAATAAGGTTTCCCTATCAATTTATTTCAGAATAAAAAATCACTAAAATAATTCAGAATTGAAATTTTGGCCAAAAATAACTTCAATTAATGAAAAAACAAGCATTTTGTTTACTTAGCACAAGCCATCTACGTAATTTGCTAGAGCATATGGCCATTGAGTTTTGCTTTTCCCTTAGATAATTCAAAACCAGGTTATATGAAAATCAATTAACTGGTAAATTGTGATTGAGTTACAAAGTAACTAAAAATAAACAGAAAAATATCTGATATAATTGAACCTTTGTCACTTGAAAGCTTCACATTATGTAATGACTTAAGAAGCTGAAAATTTAGGATTTCAATTATATTTCACAGACATTTTCAACATTCAGTATATCTAATCTCTTGACTACAATGCATGGATTTCCATTGAATGAACAGTTTAGTCATCTTAGCTCTCCAGCCACCAGACTAGATTGAGATCAATTGAACAATTCATCCATCTCAGTGTAAGAATTATTAAACTGATGTAAGTTGAGTAATTTCTGTTGTGAAAAGCAGCAATATGAAACTTGTACGCCAAATATTCCAAACATTGCCAGTGATATATTTCAACTCACCAATTGCACATTGATAATAAAATGTAGTATAAATACTTTCTCTAAAGAGTTGATCCCTAGTAGTTTAAGTACATATGGACATTCAGTATCTTCCCATTATGAATCAATTTTTAATAAACCTTGTTATTATTAACCAGCACAAATTTTCTTCTAAAGAATATTTAAGCTACAACCAGGTACTGATGTGAGCTACAAGGTACTGATGTGAGCTACAAGGTACTGATGTGAGCTACAAGGTACTGATGTGAGCTACAAGGTA
>VCRD01009220.1:0-12314 GCA_006783055.1 Trinorchestia longiramus
GTCTATTCTAGTCTATTCTAGTCTATTCTAGTCTATTCTAGTCTATTCTAGTCTATTCTAGTCTATTCTAGTCTATTCTATTCTACAAAGCGCAACCACAGAACACACGCTGCTACGTGTGTTCAATACACGCGCACAACGTTCTGCAGAGTGGCCTTTGTGTTATGTTGAGTGGACTTGCTCTGAAGCATACAGGCTCTTGTGCACACTGTGCATCAGTGTGTATTCATCTAATTGCACATTGGTTTATTATTTAGGGTTCATTTATGATGCTCCTCAAGCGCCCCTACGAGCCTCTATCTCAAGCGCAACACGGAGGATGGGAACAGTCACTGGGTCAGCTGCTTGTGTCAAGCAGCATTGCTTGACACAATACAGCGTTAAATATTGAAAACACCGTCCCAATACATGTACTGTATGATAAGTAGAAAGAGATTGGTTTTATTTATCTGTTTGTTTCTTATCACGCAGTGTGCACACAAAGTAGCGGGTCAGACGGAGTGTATCTGTGTGGACGAAGTGACTCCTGCACTTTGATGCAAATGTTGTTCTGGAGTACATGCGCTAATTGAGTTGGCTGTGTGTGTGTCACCCACTCTGTGTGTGTGTGTGTGTGTGTCACCCACTCTGTGTGTGGGGCAGCCACTCTGTGTGTGGGGCAGCCACTCTGTGTGTGGGGCAGCCACTCTGTGTGTGGGGCAGCCACTCTGTGTGTGTGTCACCCACTCTGCAGTGTATTGCAGTGCAACTTTATTCCCCTGAGCTCTTACCCTCACTGCTGCTTGTATGAGCCACCTCAGCTGTTGGCAGTCAAATAATTTCCTATTGTTTAACTGCACTCGTTTTTTGTGTTTTTTTAGAGTTGAATTCTGCAGATCCTGATGATAGGCTTGGCCCTGAGAAGTGTATATAATTTGTGAATAGTTTTTGTTCTCCTTTGTTTATTTTATTTTGATACAGAATATGAATCAGAGCCACAAACATTCTTGTGAGAAGTTTTTTATCAATACTAGACTCTCGAAAACTGAATATTGAAGAGAAATTCCTTGTTTCTTAACTCTGCTGCCCATTCCTTGATCACTCGTTCATTTTGTGCGAGAGGGTACAGAAAATAATGTGAATTTTGTTTATCATTGCAACAGCCGCTATATCTTTAGGATTATATGAAACAATGAATTACTAACAAGACTAAATGTAGTAGTATAGACTCCCTTGAGGTCTAGCGGTTAGGGTACCTGGCTTTAACACAGGAGGCCCAGGTTCGACTCCAGCATGGAAAGTCAGCTTTTCTGTTAAAAAGCTTCGTTGGGGCAGAGAAAAAGCTGCTGGGGCATTAGGAGCAGCTGCTGTGACCTGACAAATGAAGGGAGGGAAGGGGTTCGTGGGTCGAAGGAGGGAAGGTGAAGTGAGGGCGTGACGGAGGCAGTTATGTCGTCACTGATGCTCGTCACTGATGCTCGTCACTGATGCTCGTCACTGATGCTTGTCACTGATGCTCGTCACTGATGCTCGTCACTGATGCTCGTCACTGATGCTCGTCACTGATGCTCGTCACTGATGCTCGTCAATGATGCTCGTCACTGATGCTCTTCAGTGATGGATGCTCGTGTCAGTGATGGATGCTCGTGTCAGTGATGGATGCTCGTGTCAGTGATGGATGCTCGTGTCAGTGATGGATGCTCGTCAGTGATGCTCATCACTGATGCCTGCAGGGGTAAATCTGACTCATACTCTTAGGTTTTCAAAAAAAGTGCTTCTCTCCAGCGCATGGAATGTCTGAATTTTGTAGCCAAAAATTTTCGTCTAAATTGGCCCGCTAACACAACACTTGCACAGGAAAGAAACTGGTTGTTTTTACGGTATAAAAACTCCACCTCGAGCTCCAGAGACTGGAGCTCCAGAGACTGGAGGCTGGAGAGCAGCAGCTGGAGCTCCAGAGACTGGAGGCAGGAGTGCAGCAGCTGGGTCATTAGGGACTGGATATTGGAGTGCAGCAGCTGGAGCTCCAGAGACTGGATATTGGAGTGGAGCAGCTGGAGCTCCAGAGACTGGATATTGGAGTTGAGCAGCTGGAGCTCCAGAGACTGGAGATTGGAGTGCAGCAGCTGTAGTTGCATGGAATAAATTGGTCTCTGAAGACACTACAACAGATGCTACAAAGTCTTAAATACGAGATTGCAATATCACGCTTTCATAGCCCCGTTATTTTCGATATTCTATGTACAAAACGACTGGAAATTTTAATACTACTTCTGCTATGTATTAAATGCCTGCAGAAAAAAGCTTTCTGTATATGTTAAGTTGATTAATTTCTCATGCGAAGTCTTGATGGCACAAAGGGTTTGTCATATCTGACAGGTATATTGGCAGGCTACCTGAGAGGCCCTGACCGGCGATGAAACGTACGAGGTCTTCTGTCTGATACTAATTGACACTAACGTTTTGAAGTAGCTGGGGGCAGCGACCCCTGGGGGCAATCCCGGGTCTGCAAGAACTGATGTGCACATAAAGTCATGTTTGAACTGCAAGTTTGGGTTAGCCACGACATCGTCATGGCTGGGGTAAAATTCAAGCAAGTTTAGGGTAAAGTGCACGGTAAAGTTTGCGCTAAATAGGGACAAATGGCGGCAGGAATTGTGCTAGAGGCAATGCTATAAAAGCTAGGAGCATTACTTTGAAATAAATGCAAAGATGTGAACCAAGTAAACTTTGGGCAACACAATGTGGAATTAAGAGATGCATGTAAGTCGGAGCAAGATGAAGAGCAACGGAACGACAGAGTGAAGTGACAGAGGCGGAGTAGAGTTACTGTATTGCAGCGCTGCATCGTGAGTGCGAACGCTTAACCTGAATGTATCCAATCCAACTTCGACTTTTAGCGAGCGAAGTCAGTAATGGGAAAACCAGAGCTGGAAGTCAGACTCCGTACGAAATCGGTTAGTGACCGGTTTATTATTTAAACTGGT
The DNA here is from genome assembly GCA_006783055.1 of Trinorchestia longiramus. Lineage (NCBI taxonomy): Eukaryota > Metazoa > Arthropoda > Malacostraca > Amphipoda > Talitridae > Trinorchestia > Trinorchestia longiramus. Next base: position 2,967 of record VCRD01009220.1, read on the forward strand.
ATATTTTATTTTATTTATATACATCTTATAATGATTCTGCTTGTTCCTTCCCTACTTAGTTAGCCCGTCCGTTACGTTTTCGTCGAGTTTGCAGCATCATAGCTATTGAATTCCTTAGTCTAACATTAAAGGACGGCCTTTACATCCATTGATATGTTTGACATTTTATTTAAACTTCTCCTAATTGTAAAGTAATAACTTGCGCCGATTATAGCCTTAGAACTACACAATGGAGCGAAGATTGGAAGCTGCTCGCGATAGAATGAGACTCTACAGGCAGAGAATAAGGAATGAACAACGGCGGGAAATCCTTGAGAGGGAGAGGCAACGTCAGCAAGTGAGGCGAGCTGCAATGAACGATGTACAGCGTGAAGAGTACCTTCAGTGAGACAGTCGACGAAAGCAAATCATGCGTGGAAATATGAACGAGGAGCAGCAATCAAAGTACCACAAGAAGCAAAGGAATTTATCACAAGATGGGAAAATATGGATGAGGAACAATGGGCGCAGTACCTACAGCAGCAAAGAAATTAATCCCGGCAAAGGAGGGAAAATATGGGTGAGGAACAACGGGTGCAGTAACTTGAGCGGCAGATAAATTTATTTCAGCAAAGAGAACAGAACATGAATGAAGAAGACAGAATGCATTATCATCAAAACCAAAGAGAGAGACATAAGCAGAAAATTGAAAATATGAATCATGGTGAAGTTAACCATTTAAGGCAAAATCAATTGCAAAGACAGCGCATCAGAAGAAATGGACCAGTTCTTGACACTAATTCTTTGCGCTATCCAGAAAAGTATCAGTTTTACCAAAACATTTGTTGATTAAATATATTTTTCATCCCGGGGAATTTCCACGGGTACTGCTAGTAATCATTATTTTATAAATATCATTTTACATTATTTATTTATATAAATAAATAATCTTGATTTATAAATATATCATTTGATCATTGTTTATCGTCACTTGATTATTTATTTCGATGCTTTTTAAAATTTTCTTCATAAATCATCCTTTTTGAAACCATCGAAATCTATCAGTTTGATGGTGAAAATAACCGGTCATTAACCGGTTATTATCGTCTGAGTTCGTACAAAACTTACGATAATGACCAGTAAATTAACAGTAATCTGACGATAGTTTGGGCCATTCGCGACACCGATTCCGACGACATATCTTCTGTTTATCGCCAGAAATCATCGGTTTATCGTAAGAAAAACACGATATTTACCGGTGAATTTCGATGAAAACTAGCGTCGGTCAGACGATAAATTTCGAACTGTGTTGTTAGTGGGGCACAACACAACCACGTGTGTTAGTGTGGCAGAAGACAGTCACATGTTTGACATGACTACGTACGGCAAGTAAAATGGAAATAGTTCTGCATATTAATGTACTTCTATATTCTTGTGAAGAATGTGTCTCATACCTCTCCTATAGCTCAATATTCCTGGGAGGTATAGTGTCTCGTATGCTGAGGTCTGGAATTAACGTCTCGTGGAGACTGAGCAATCCTCGGAATGATGGAAGGTAGGATTCCAGAGCTTCTCTCAGGAGGATAAGGCTCTAGCAGCGCTGGTTGTGGGAGACTGTTGTGGGTTTTAGTTGTCCAGTTATGTAGGCTCTATTTGCATTTACATCTTGCACTTCGGGCGAAAATGTCTCCGAGTTGTTATTTCTGCTCGAGCTCCATCATTTGTGCTTGATGAACTCCTTTTCGATCTCCGTCACTTCTCCTCGACGAACTCCTGCTCAAGCCCTGTGATTTACGTCCCTATCTCACATTCTCACAATTTATCAATTCCCTCAATAGTCACTGTAACATAAAGCGTATTTTTGATGCACATTTTCCATGCATATTCAGTAAATGCGCACCTGAACTGGCGACGGTGACCGCAGGCTGTGTTGCCTTACTTTTAAATAGAACCTTTTAACACACACTGCTCTAAATCGGAATGCGGTGTCGTCGAATGCCGGAAGGCAGCATTTAATTTTCTTGCAAGCTTCAGGCTGTAAAATGCAAAACAGACATTGGACTGCCGTGCAGACCGTGGGTATCTGTGCTAAAAAATGGGGAGAGAAATTCCTGCAGAAACTGTCTTATCAGTTCTATTCCATCAAAATGGATCGCACTTTTTAGTAGTCTTCTTTCAGATATTTCTTAATAAAACTAGACGAGGACATGTATTCAAGAGAATGGCAGCTGCAGTGCGGAAGGACAAGCGAAGTACAATACTTGCAGGATGATATTTCAGGTCGCTTTGCCAATTGTGTTTGCGGGAAATTCTGTATCCAAGCAATATCCGTTGTCTGACTCCGTGTGGAGGTGGAGGAAGCGCCCCGAGGAACAGCGAGTCACAGAAACGGACCATTTACGTTTAGAACTGGATTGTTGCCATCACAAAAGTATTTCTGAAAAAAAAACACAAAATTATTCTTTTTTTCATTATTCTGAAAACACAAAATTCCACAAAATCTAATTTCTGTGAAATACTGAAAATGATGAGACATATGCAAGTCATGGACCACTCTCGTGAACGCAGTGACAGCGTGTAGAGAAAGTGACGCTTCCCCCTTATGGGATTTAATGTTGAAAACCACATGAAATAAACGGCACTGTACGAACATGTCGAACATATGAACACGTTTATCGTGTTTTGATTTATTTCACTTTCATGAAGTCTACCAATGCGTCAGAGCACCTTGCTACGCGCTATCCCTGACTTTATTGAGACCTCAGACGACGAGGCTTTAACGCGTTGACTCCGATTGCCTGATTGGTGTAAAACTTCACTTTGTACGCATAGTCAATAGAAGGATCTGAAAAAATTACAGAACTTAACCTAAGTGGTACACATACGTACCACTTCGGAGTCAACGTGTTAAAGAATAAATTTGCGCGTTTATCCTGTGGAATTCTTAATTTTGTGCTTTATTTGTCCAGAGAAATCTGATCTCGTCTACGTACAGAATAAGGCAATAGAAATGAGCCGTTTGGCCCATTCATGGGTTGATACTCAAGTCTCATGCCCGTCTATAGTGAAAAACATTGCAGTTATGATTTTGTTGACATCGATATTCAATTATTAATGTTATTTTATTACCATGCTCTATGGTTATTACTATTGTTATTTTTCTATTATTTCCCACGATATAAATAAAACCGTCCATTTCGAGGGTGAACTTTTTGATTAATGCATCATGTGGTGACACTCGAGTCAGTGTGGTGACGCTCGAGTCTGTGTGGTGACGCTCAAGTCTGTGTGGTGACACAACTAGCCAGCGAGCAGAGGTGGTCATGACTGAGTGATTACTGGTCATGACTGAGCTCCAGTGTAGTAACTCTCTGACTTACTGCCTCCTCTGGGATAGACTTGATTCCTTCACTGACATAGCTCGACTGGAACTATGCACAGCTGTTCTAGTATCAGCTCATTGGCCCATGTCAGCTGCCGCACGTATTCATCTAGCGCCCCAATGAGTTGTCGCTTCATCTAGCACTGTTACTTCATCTCCTGGACGCTGAAAGAAAGCTCCCACAAAATGCAATCCTTGAGGAAAAACTTCCTGAAAATGTTGAGCGATTCCTGGAAGAAATTCTGGAAGCAGAATATTTCCAGAATACGTTTGAAGAATTTCAGAAATGTTGGTCTCGCTAATGCTGCTTCTTATGAAGCCCGACGCACGTTCAGATTGGCAAGGATTCTTTCGCGCGAAAACGCGTAAATTTTCTTCCTCGTTGGCGACATCGACTCGTCTATTTCTTTTGACCATTCGAAGAAATATTTAAAAGGCACGAACACAAAGCAAGCTTCTTTATGTACGAGTCATAATTTCACAGCGGATACATAAATGTTTTTTTAAATATATACAACTTGAATGTCCGGAACCCTTCGTCCAGTTGCGATCTTCAGATTAAAAGTTGGCCCTACACTGAACTGAGATTTCTACGTGATATTATAGCAGGTATTGGGCTGTGAGGAGTGGGGGCTGTTTAGGGGTTACCTAGGAGCTGTGCTGGACTGGGATTGAGGTTATTAACCCTTTCGCTACCGTTGGGTTAATATGTCCCAAACAAACTTTAAAAATTATTCCCCTCAGTCCCATATTCTAAATGTTTCGTTCAAAATTACTGAAAAATTACATAATGATTAGTAAAGATAAATGGTAATTTACGTAATATTTTGATCAGTATGAAAATAATTTGGTTGTCAAAGGGTTAAGGGTTGCACCGAGGTTACAAAACAACTCCCCGCAGTTGAGGTAATGAAGGTGTGCGGTGCTGTGAGGGTTGTCCAGGTTGTGTCAAGGTTGCAGTGAGGTTAGGAAATACTTCACGTATTCAATGGAGTCTTATTGTTTTTTGCTGAAATTCCGTTGGATGTAGCGGTGAAAGTGTTGTTAGGTATTGTAGGGAGTTTTGGAGCTCTTTAGGCCTTTTTTGGGGATTTTTGAGGCATTTTGGTTATTGTTAGGGTTTCTGAGGTACTGTAAGCATTGGAGGGGCTTATGATGGTGAGGTTAAGTATGAAGGAGCACGGGTATACAATTAATTCTTGTGTCTGTGTGGTGGAGGAGAGGAAGGGGGTGTACAGGGAGAGACTCCCTCTGTGTTGTTGGTGGTCAGGATTTTTTAACTTGCGTAGGAATAAAACAGAAAATACCAGAAATTCTAATTGAATACGTGATAGTCGGGATAAATTTGTGATGAAATAGAGGAGCTACAGAACGTGTCATTCATTCATTCATTGGAGTATGGCATGTGAACTGGAAACCTCTGACAATTGAATCGAGGGGCTACAGAACGTGTCATTCATTCATTGGAGTATGGCATGTGAACTGGAAACCTCTGACAATTGAATCGAGGGAGAATTGTTGAACAAATAAAAGCAAATTAGTCGTTTGTTTGTAAGAGAAAAGGTGACACGCGAACTGGGGTGTAGACGCTGCCTGTAACACCAGGCTGGTGTGTGGTGTGTGCTGCATTTTGCATCACACAACTTAAGTATTTCTCGGTATTTCTCGGATGTTAAACATCCAATTCAGTTAAATGTAATGATGTCAAATCTAATCTGTACCTAAAGAAAATATTTCGCTTATCACCTAAAATGCGTATAATATCTACCACGTCAGAATTTATATGTATCACCAATGATTACCTCTTAAGTCATCATTGAAAAAGCGAAGTTTCATTTGTTTCCCCATGTATATTTAACGTTCATTGCGTGATGTGAATGTTTATGTATACCCGTAGGTACTGCTGTTCTATCATCTATGATACTATGCATAGAATACTTACCACTTAAAAATTTTATGATAAGGCATTTTTAAAAACCAATGCTGTTACATTTCTTATGTACCAACTTTATTGGAAATATACGTTTTTGTTTTGTTTGTTTTTGCTGGCTGGTGTGTGGTGTGTGCTGGCTGGTTTGTGGTGTGTGCTGGCTTGTTTGTGGTGTGTGCTGGCTGATGTGTGGCGTATGCTGGCTGATGTGTGGCGTGTGCTGGCTGGTGTGTGGTGTGTGCTGGCTGGTGTGTGGTGTGTGCTGGCTGGTGTGTGGTGTGTGCTGGCTGATGAATTGGTGTTGTTGGCTGGCTTCAATCAGTCAGTTCGTTCTAATCGTTATGTGTTTCTGTTGAACTGCATTCTTGTAAGTTGATGTTGGATTATAATTTCTGTTGCGCTTCACATCAAGGTTTGTAGCTATGAAAAATCTACTATAAAAACCTTCATATCAATGCCTTTTTGTTGTGCGTCGTCACGAGTCAAAGAGGTGTCGGACTGGCCAAAGAGTGTGTTAGATGTGCCAAAAACTGTTTCGGACATACTAAAGAGTATCGGATGCCAAAGAGTGTGTCTACGTCTACTGCCCTGTAACCAGCAAACGGGCAAAGGATTCGTTTAGCGCGTAGTGTGCTGGCAAGGTGCGCTAAAACAAACGCAACTCTGCAGGAGATGAGTCTGTCGTGTTTGCCAAGCGCCAGTATGACCTGCAAAACTGTGACCTGTAAAACTGTGACCTACTCGCCGGAATCCTGTGACTGGATGTGAGTGACGACACATGGACGAGGGCTCGGAAATACTTGCGTTGCAGCACTGAGGAACTTTGGTTTTTACTCCAAATTTTACCGCAGAACGCCTTGTCAAAATTGTTTTATATATCAGTGACAAATTTGGAGGCGTACATTGCTGGTTGGTGCTATCATATTTTTCTAAAGAATTAGCAATAATAATAATTGTTATTATTCCGCCGACTCGAAGGTTTCTGAAAGCGCCTTCCAAAGCAAGATTTTGAATCTCTGCCTGTTTGCTGCATTTTAACCTTTACGCTGAGAGTTGTACTAGAGTGTGGGTATGACGTCACACACACTGATGAGACTAGAGCCGTTATATATGAATTCTTATTCCTCCTTCTGTGCTGGTTTCTAAAATGAAAGCCACTTCTCTACAAAGGCCTAACAAGAATTATGCGTGCGCTAGTCTGCATTTTATTAATAAAATTAAGTAAATAAATTGGAAGACGCATTCCTTGAAAGACAAACAGCTCAGTCGGCCAAATTGCCGCGTTTCTGCAGACTTGCTTGCTGACTCACGGCTTCTATTGGTCGGAATTTGCGCAGCACGCGCGGTCCTTTATTGCCGGCTTTGCAAGAGTTGCTCCTTCTCTTGGGGATGTCACGCAGGGCTGTTTTACTTGGAGATGTCACGTGGGGCTGTTTTACTTGGAGATGTCATGCGGGGCTGTTTTACTTGGGGATGTCACGTGGGGCTTTTTTACTTGGGGATGTCACGAGGGACCGCTTGGGGGAGGAGTCAGGTAAAGGTTGTAATATAGATGAAGAGGAGGTGGGGTTGAGTGACTATACGTAGTTCACGGTGTAGGGGCAGGATCTTTATGAGAACTTAGTGATCCTTGCAGAAAGTTAAATGGTCTTAAGAGAAAGTTCAGTGATCTTTGCAGAAAGTTAACTTGACTTTCCCATAGCTCTTAACCCTGGCTTTTAGGAGCAACTTTTAATAGAATCTCTTAGTAATGATAAATTTTGAGTTGTTGACCATCTTTCGTGACGTAATAATGAAAGAAGATCCTCGTAATTCTGGCTTCAAGTGACGACTTATCGATAATCAATTTCGTGTACGATAACACTGATGTTGTTCAGTACTGTTCAGCAGCTCAACATGCACTGGGGGCAATCAACTGGTCTGCAGCGCTGTGTTGACACGTGACACACTGGGCAGTGTTGACACATGACACACTGGGCAGTGTTGACACATGACACACTGGGCAGTGTTGACACGCGACACATGACACACTGGGCAGTGTTGATACGCGACACATGACACACTGGACAGTGTTGAATAGGGAAGGAATAAAAATGAGGGGGTCAGAGTGAGGGAGTGTGTGTGAGGGAGAGAAAGTGTGTGTGAAGGAGGGAGTGCGTGTGTGAGGGAGAGTGTGTGTGAGGGAGAGAAAGTGTGAGGTAGTGAGGATGACTCACGCCTAATACCGTTCATAACAACATAACACCCCTGTTGTCTGCTCGCTCGTACAGATTAAGTCGCTGTAGACGTGCAAAATTCGTCCAGAATGCGTGAAAACTCGGCGCTGCCACCACGCTCATTAAAACAAGCCGTAATATCACAGTCACATTCATCGTTGCTTCATGTCTCCCTTTAGAAGCTTGCGTACGATTTTCTCAGCCACCGTAAGAAGTTTAAGTCTGTTGTACAAATATATGAATCAACAATTTATAAATACTTCATCTGTAATGAAACCTTATACTTCACTGCAAATGTGCAGAAATCGAGTTATGAAAATTGAAAGTATATGGTACGATATTTTCTTTTCGTTTCATAAACTCGGTATGCGCAAGTTTACCTGCGTGTTCATTATTTTGTACCAAATTAATAGGTATCTTCCAAAAATACAAAACGCATTGTTGTCAATTTATGTTTAAGTTCACGCAACTGGTTATTGCAAGCTGGAAAGTTGTACGACTTCTCATTTTTGACTGGTGATCATCTCAGCTATTCCAGGCCTGTCTTTTTAGGCTGAAAACTATCCTAGCTATTTCAGACCTGTCTTTTTAGACTGAAAACTATCCTAGCTATTCCAGGCCTGTCTTTTTAGGCTGAAAACTATCCTAGCTATTCCAGGCCTGTCTTTTTAGACTGAAAACTATCCTAGCTATTCCAGGCCTGTCTTTTTAGGCTGAAAACTATCCTAGCTATTCCCAGGCCTGTCTTTTTAGGCTGAAAACTATCCTAGATATTTCAGATGTCTTCTTATACAGTTTATGGAGTGAAAAGTTGATCTTTCATGTACTATACACAAGCACCATGAATGCACTCGTTTAAATATTCAAAATGACTTATTTTGAATTCAGGTAACCCTTTCCTGAATAACGTGATACTTTTTAATAGGAAAATCTTTAACATTCTACAAGAAAACAAAAGAAGAAAGTTGTATTTATACGAAAAGCACTTTATTGGATCACAATAAAGTTGTGATCGAAGATATGGCACTCTAGAGTGTCAGTGGTAAAACTGATGTACTCAGGGGAAATCCTTCTATCTGCGCTTAAATCTTCCAAGTTGTTCAAGCTTTCGAAATACTTGAGTGAGTTTTCAAAATCTTGGTAGAACTAAGAGATACGCTCTCTGGTCGTGGAGAGTAAAAACGGAACGTAGTCTCAAAGGACTCGCAATCGCGAGAAAGTTAAATCGTCTAACTTAAAGACAGAAATTCTCAGCGTCGTCCTAAACTTTTGGATTGCGTTCATGTTCATCTCAAGTCAAATTTGAGGCGCATGTTGTAGCTGATTTTTTTCACGCTCATTTTTGCCAGTTTCTCGTTTCTACGCACGTGAACAGTTCACTTATATTCTTATACAAGTATTCACATACTGAGCATTACTTTAACATTTTGCTATTTCGTTATTAAAATGGGGAATACAATCCCGCTTTCAAAGACCAACAATGTAAAAATGAGGTTTTAATCTATGGTTAACAAAGACACACACGTCTTCCCAGGACATTCGTGCACGGTGTTCTGATTGTTTCGAAATGTTCGAGGTTTGAGTGCTGGACGACGACCGACTTGCAGCACCTTCTCAAATGCACGCATGATCGCGTTTTTGTTCATTATTTGCCTCTTTTGTCACGAGGATGTTCATTCTTTTTCCAACATCCTCAACAGCAATTCTGTGTATCTGTTCTTCTGTGATGTACTTGCAGGGGGTGAGGCACCTGTCGGCATGTTTGCTGGTGCAGGTGTTGGTGCAGGTGTTGGTGCAGGTGTTGGTGCAGGTGTTGGTGCAGGTGTTGGTGCAGGTGTTGG
>VCRD01009221.1:0-15301 GCA_006783055.1 Trinorchestia longiramus
CTGAATGCGCTGAAACGGCAGGGTTTGCCACTACAAGGGCTACTTGAGTTACGGGAGCAGGAGTGATAGGTACAGGGATAGCAATATTACCTTGAGGAGGCTCTGGGGACAATTCCAATAGTTTATCGGCTAGAGCTGCTAACCCGTCAAGAGGTTTGTCGTCAGGAAATTGCACCATAAAGGGCTGGACATGAAAAGGAAGGCGAGATGTGAAGTACTCTCGTAATAATACGTCACTGAGGCCTACCCCTGCTGCTACTTTCCTAATATGGCTAAGGACCATAGATGGCAGAAAGGAAGAGGATGCACATAGTATAAATGACTGATCTACGAGAGACTGAATTCTCTCACTCGCAGATAGTTGTAATTTGGTGAGAAGGTTTTTTTTAGAACTGTATAAGGTTCAGTACCTTAGGGATTGGTTATAAACTGGTCAACTAACACCGCCACTTTCGGTGGTAAGGCAGTTGTGTAAAGTTTGGTTGTGCTTGGGGAATTTTAAGCAACCAACTTTAACAAAACCTAATCTAACTGCCCGTGTGACCTTACTCAAGGAGAATAAAAGAACTCATCACAGGTACTCAGCTTGGTATTTAAGAAGTTGGCATGAGAAATAGCTTGGAATCTTCTTGGGATGATTTAGCCAGTCCAGAGCTTCCAGATGATGGTTAGGCCAGTCCAGCTTCAGGGGTGAAGGCCAGTCCAGAGCTATAGCGACTGTGGCTTGAAATGTTGCACCAGCACGGCCAGTACAGTAGGTGCAGTATGTGGCGTATCAGTGTTCAAGTGCAGTAAGTCTGGTAAGTGTAGTAGGTAGGCACGTAAGAGGGTTCATAGTTGAGTGATCTCAGTGAGTTCCAAGTGAGTGGGTGGCAGACGGTCCCCCAAATTCAGGGAATTCTAACCTAACGTCACATGTTGAAGTTCAAGAGTGGCGTTGCTGGGAGAGCTATGTCTAGATAACGAGCGAGAGAATGTTGCCAGAAAAAGTTGTGATTGGAAATACTCTCTGGCTAACGCTCTTAATATTAATATTATTATTATAATGTGCACTAAATATGCACGTTTTAATTGTAAAAAATTCGTAAAAATCACTCGAAGTTTAGGCCTATTTTTATTACTAAAAATGTAGGTTATTTTAATACTTGTAGTTTTATAACATTTAAAGGGGTACCAGGTCATGCTACAGTTGAGACACAAGAGAATTTAGTTTCCTCATCAGTAATACCCAATTGGCGGAATGATATCTCCGCTTGAGTGAACCACATCTGAGGCTCCTCTGATGAAAATGCAGGTAATCTAAACTGTTGGTTAGGTGTAGAATTGGTATTACCGTTAGCTGTAGCCATGATAAAGGTTTAAGAAAGGCTAGAAGAGAAGATGGATAGAATAGAATAGGGTAGGGCAGCTGTTTGTCTCGTAATATGGTAGATTTATGCTCGTGCCGCTATGATAGCCTCAGCTCCACAACACAGTAATTAGTTATGCAAGGAAATGGCAAAATGTTGTTCACCTAAATTGCTAAAAAAATTCTAATACATTAAAAAATGAGAAAAAAATACACAGTTGCTCCTTAGAACACAATATGCAGTTTGGTAAAATGTCCTGCTCTCAGCCTCGCAACACAGAATCAAAATAGAACATGAGATTCTGATTTGCCTGGCTTACTAATCTGCATAATCAAAATGAGTTACCCAGTCACAGCTTAAAGTTTACAACAAAATCAAGAATTTCCCAAGTAGAGGCACACATTTGGGTCACCAGTGTTATTTTTTTGTTGGTTGGTCAGTGTTAGGTTTTCACCAAGGTTGTGTTTTGGTGGTAGTAATAACAAATTTATCAGAAGGTAAGGTTAAGGGAGTCGACTGGTGCACCTCTAGTTGGGGAACTCAATGACAAGACGAGTACTCAGCTTTTGTTTATTTATAGATCCGTAGGGCAGCTGGTGGACAGAAGACATCCGTAGTCCACGAGTGAAAGAGATTGGGAACTAGAAGTAATGATCGAGAATATGATCGAAAATAGGATCAAGAACATAATCAGAAATATGATCAGGGATGTGATCACCATCAAGATTTCTAAGCAACGATGAGACTCGAGAGGAGAGAGAAAAGAGATGCTAAAGCATCGATGAGATGAGAGCAATGAGCGCTGAGCACTGAACGATGAGAACTGAGAACAGTGAAAGCTGAGATGAGAACTGAAATGAGTGCGATGATGAAAGCTGAGATGAGAACTGAAATGAGTGCGAGGATGAAAGCTGAAATGAGAACTGAAATGAGTGCGATGATGAAAGCTGTGATGAAAGCTGAGATGAAAGCTGTGATGAAAGCTGAGATGAAAGCTGTGATGAAAGCTGAGATGAGTGCGATGATAACTGTGATGAAAGCTGAAATGAGTGCGATGATGAGAGCTGGGATGAAAGTTGAGATGAGTGCGATGATAACTGTGATGAAAGCTGAAATGAGTGCGATGATGAGAGCTGTGATGAAAGCTGAGAGCAGGACCGCCAGGTGTCTGGAAGAGAAGGTTGAGCTTAATTTTCACATCTTCACAAACATAAACAAACACAAGCATTACCCGTAACAAACCTAAGCAATGACAAGGCTAATCAGAATGAAATGCAGTAGTAAGGCAGTCCAATCTCAAAATATTCAAGAGAGCTGGGATGTAACCTTATAGAAAGATAAAAGAGTAAATCCCCTTTAAATGAACAAGGAATCTAATCCTCATTAAAAAGGTCTATTTTTGACACTAGAAACTGAGCAAAAGTTGCTTCAGTCAACATGGAATTCCATAAAAGATACTTGAGTTTTAATAACTCAGTTTAATCTATTGAACAAAGTCGATTTTTAATGTTTGATTTAGGACCAATTAAATCTAGAGATGAAAAAGGGTTATTTGGTTCATATAGTAACTAAAAATTATGAGCACAATTGTTGAACAGACAATAAGGAGTCTCGTGAAAAAGGTTGCTCCAGTATGCAAGGCCAAAATCTTTAACCACAGGGATAATTTCCATAATCCTGCAATATTGCTAAGATACAGGCACAATATAACAATCTAACATGAACAAAAGTTTCTGTATAAAATAATTAGAACATCCTAATTAGAGCAGGAATAAAATACATCCTAAACATTGTACAGAAATATAATGGACATCCTATGACATGGTAAAAAATGAAGGAAACAAAGTAATGATAACATAGCACATTATGGATATCTTTATTCAGCGGATATCATCTAGTAAACCATAATATTATGGTTGATCCCGGATATTTAAGATTTTGATAATATGACCTGAGATGAAAATATTTGCAATAAAAAAACTACAATAGTATTGAGAGGGAATGATATATCAATAATACCTGGATGGGAATTGTTAAATAAGAATTCTATACCTCCAAGTGAGCAACACACAAGGAATAAAAAATAAATTATATTTATTTTACAAGAGAATGAAATCAATATAGTTATAAGCTGAATACATGTTTATAAAAATCTCTACTTCTAAGTATAGAATGCGATGTAAAGGCCAGTTTGTGATTTAAGACAATTTTCAGTCTGTGGTCAAATCTAGTAATCCAATTTATGGTATAGCTACACCATTTTCAGCTGATCCCAATTCTATTCAGGAAGTGTGCAGAGAAATTGAACAATAAATAAAACAGGTTATAAAAGAAGTTCACTGTGTCAATTGAACAGTAAAAGGAAAGTATTTCTAGTAAATATTTGGAGTAATGCAGAGAGAGCTTGTACAGCAAAATTAAGAAACATATGACTAATGATGAGCAATGGAAAATCTCAACATAACAGGTGAATTTTTAAACAGAAAGTAAGGTAGATTTGAAGATTAGATAAGAAGTACTCTCAGTACTAGTTAAGACCACAAGTTGTTCTATTAAATCTCAAAATACAAGTCCTAAAACTTGGTTATTTCAGGGATGTACCATAGGTCGTCTCCACATACGCACATTATACAAAAATTAACACAAATGATATGAACAATCCTACACCTAATATTTCTAGAAAAATATAATGAGGCTAAGAAATATATCTAAGTCCTAAACACAATTAATTCTAGACTTACTGTAAAAAAGAAAAAAAAACACAACCTTCAAGGCACTGTACACTTACGGTGTTATCTCCTAAAAGCTACCAGCTACGCCCCTGAGTTGCGATTCAGAATTTCGATGTCTTCTCAAGGGTGAATTTTTTAAGCAAGAACCATAGCGACAGTTCTTTCGTACTAAGAATGGTTTTACAAAATACAGCGAATTTTGATAATTAAAATTTACAAGAATCTCACTTAAAGTTACAAAAACCTAATCACAAAAATACAGGAAATTTATTGTAAAAAGTACGATTTAATTTGTACGCGATTAATTAATACGCATAACTTGAAAATGGAGCATGAGCAGCGATGTGATGCTACATCCCAATGCAAACTTGTATACCAGCTGAACAGTTTTTACCATTGATCTTAGATTGCTGCGATTTACAGTTATGGAATTTATGGGATACATGGACGGACTTAAAACTGTCTTTAGCGTCAGCGAGGTGCCTTCCACCGTTTCGGGTAACGTCGCCGGAGGCGGTGGAGGCACCGAACAGTGAGAAAATGTGCTCCACAAGAAATCAGGTCCCGTCAGCCAGATACTTTCTCTTAGATCTACCGGGCTTATGGGTCTAGTAGCTATGTCGGCCGGATTTTTATCGGTCGGGACGTAGATCCATTGGCTAGCAGAAGAGGCTGACAGGATCATTTGAACTCGCCTACTTACATATCGGGAGAACCTCTTGCTCTTGTTTGATAGATAACCCATTACAATTAAACTGTCGGTGTAAAATGTTGTGGCTCAACGCTCATCTGGAGTTCTTCAAGAACTTCACAATGAGCGCGAGAGGTATCTACAGCTGCACATAATTCTAGTCTCGGTACTGACGTTGCGGAGCGCGGAGATACCTTGGAAGACCCTGTTACAAAGGATACTTGTACTTTACCATCCGTATTTACAGACCTAAGATAAATTGCATGCCTTATGGCGTCGATTGACGCGTCACAAAAACATGAAGAGTTGGCTGTGCACACTTGCCAAAACCTAAGGGGCGGTAGCTCCGTGGTACCGCGATTTGAGGGGCCTGTCGTAGTGACTTGATCCAGTTGTCCCACAGCGGTTTGTATTCGACCGGGAGTGGTTTGTCCCAACTTGTCTTCTTTCCCTTTTTGTCCTTATCGTATGATGATTCCTCGTCGTGTTTACTCGACATGACCTTGCGTTGTATTAACTTGCCCCTTAGTACTACCGGGCAAGCTAGTCCCAACGGGTCGAAAATAGCATTGACGAAAGACAATACACCTCGTCGGGTGAACGGCTTTTCTTCGAGGTCCGGTTTGATGATGAGAAGATCACGTTTTATGTCCCAGAATACACCGAGGGAACGATGTAAAGGAGTGCGATCTAGGTCGACTATCTCCGTGTCTTCGGCCAACTCGCTCGAAGGCAAGGCCCTCATCACCTCATCTGAACTTGAGACGATCTTGTGAAGGCGTATCTTGTATCGCTCCAAAATGGAGCGCGCCCCTGTCAGTATTTGGATGGCTTGCTCGGGTGTCTCTGCAGATCCTAGTCCATCGTCGACGTAGAAGCTGTTCAAGATGAACTTTTGTGCTTCAGGATACATGTGGGCTGAGGGATGCGAAGTTGCATGCCGCATTCCGTAGATGGCGATGGCCGGCGATGGTCTGTTTCCAAAAATATGTACAGTCGCCTGGTGTGGAATTAGACCGTTGGATGGATTGTTATGAGCAAACCAGTAAAATTGTAGATAGTCTTGATCTTCTTTCGTGAGATGGAAAGCGTGATACATAGCTTCCACATCAGCCATAAAAGCGACAGCATGCATGCAGAACCTCATTAGGACGCCTCTCAGTGCGTTGTTGTAGTCGGGTCCCTGGAGCAATTGATCGTTGAGATTTACTCCGTAGTATGTTGCAGAGCTGTCGAAAACGAGGTGAAGTTTACCCTTCTTTGCGTTATCTACCGGGAATACGGGCAAATACCATACTTGCCTGGTTGAGCCGCGTTTATCTCGTTAGGCGGAATGGGTTCCACGTGTCCCTCCGCTAAGTTCTTGCCCATAGCCGTCAAGCACTGAGTTAGCTTGTTGGGTTCCTTGCTGAGTTTGCCTAGGGTATTGCGAGTCCGTTGCAATACAGGTAAACGATTATCTGGGAAGACGGGATGATCGGATTCAAATGGTAAGGGCAATTCTAAATTCCCTTTATCGTTTACCCTTATCGATGTCCTTATTCTATGAGCAAACAATACCTCGTCTGCTGATAAACCAGTCAATTCGTCATCAAGTCGTTCTGTGAACACGTCGTGCTGGTCGCTCATGGGCCAAAGACCCTTGTCCTCGCGAGCTCTGGGAACAAATGGGGAGTTAGATCGTTCTACCTGACAATTTGTTTTAAGCTTGCGATATGATGTTGACTGAGAGACGTGTGAAAGGGTTGAGTCCGACGATGAGCATGGAGTGCCTATGAGACCCCACCCAAGGGGAGTCTCGATAACGTATGTACGACCCTCACCGTACGATGTGGGTTTTAAGCAGTGCCCTGCATCTCTGCCTAACAACATCAATACCTCTGCTGTCTCGTCTAGATCATCGAATTTATCCGCCAGATGGGCCAAATGAGGACATGTTCTCACTTCGTCCGGACTCGCTAACTCGGCTTTGGATGTAGGAATGTATGGGTTGGTGAGTAGTGGAGGGAGGTTGAAAACCTTTCCATTACGCAGACCCTGAACTGTGAGTCCACTAATTGTCTGGCCTCTAATAGTAGCCTTCTTCCCTTGCGCAGCCGTCTCTATTGAGTACGACTCCGTCGGAGATTTGATACCAAACTATCTAGCCACTTTAGGACTCGCAAATGACAAATTGCTATGCAAGTCCAGTATGGCATAGCACAACAAATGTTTATCCCTAAGAGAAATCTTAACGAGTACAGTTAGTGAGCAGCTTCGTTGATGTGCTTGCGCTGTTGTCAAGCAGTTGATTCATGCGCTGCGTGACTGAAATTGGTTTGTTTCGCTGGCGGCGTGCTGCGTTGGACTGACGTTGTTCTCTCTTGGTTGAGTCCCTCGTTGTGGGTTGTATGGAGGGGCACGCGGATTCAGTCTTGAATCCCGGTGGAGAGCGGTCGGGTGTCCGCCGTTGCAAATGTTGCGCGTCACGGAAGTTGTGCAATCTGACTTTTTGTGTTTGGCGAGGCAGCGGTAACACAGATTGTGTTGTCGAATAAATGTGTTTTTCTGATCGATGGATAGTTTGGAAAACTGGTTGCAGGTTACTGTGGCATGCCCATTTACTTGGTGGTATTCGCAAGTGTAAGACTTGTTGACATCAGTGCGAAAAGTTTTTACGTGCTTCGTTGGCTCTGCACCTCGTGTGCGTCGGGCGTCGGGGAAGTCAGTGGGGCAAATCGTTGCGATGGTCTTGTCGAGAAAGCTAAAGAAAATGCTCATCGTTGGGTGGGGTACTTGATGTGTGTCCATGTACGTTGTTGCGAACGATTTCCACGATCTTAGGAGAGGCACGGGCAATTTGTTGAGAAGTATATTCATTCCTCTAGGGCAGTTAAAATACGTTAGCTCTGAGGTGTATGCCATGGTGTTGATCATGGTACGTGCGATGTTCTGGAGTTCCTGCAATTGTACCTTATCGTTTTCGCGCTTGATTTGCGGGAAGTCGACAATGTCTTGATATATGGCGTTTTCTAAATCTGACCCTTTTCCATAATTGGTGTGTAACGCCTCTTACATGGTCGTAAACGCAGTTACCGGGTCGCCGATAGTTGACTCGCGATGCCTTGGATCAGCGCCCGAGGTCACCCGCTCGTGTTTGCTATGAGGACGGTTATTGCATCGTGCAATCCCATCCGGTATTGTTGTACGTGATATTGAATAGCACTGCTCCAATTGTTGAACAGGCGGACATTGCCGTCGAAAAGTGGCGTCACTGCTTTGAACATGTCTGGCCTAGTGGCGCACTGGGGTTGGTGACAGATGGCCGTTGTTCGTGTGTCGGGAAATGCTGGTGCAGTTGGATCTTTCACGATTGCCTTCGATTCTCTCCCCATCTTGCGAAAGCTGGGGGCTGACGTTCTTGCCCTGCACTCGTTCTCTAGCGCTGCCGGAAGGTCCTCGGGGTTAACAGGCTGATGACGCCATAGTGTCGCTACAAACGCTGCCGTTCGTCTCTAGGATTCGCGCGCCGTGATCTCTTCGTTATCGCGGTTTTCGGCCTCTGTGTTTTCTTCTCTTGGGTGCTCCGGGATGTCCTCGAGATCGGGGTCCTCGGTGCCTATGGTGGAGGGAGCCACTGACGTCATCACTTCGGATGCTCCTGGTGATGACGTTGAACACCCTTCTTTCGGGCGTTTTCAGTCCTGAGAGCCCCTGCCGTGGAACCATTGCTGATGTATCTAGCCGCGAGAACTCTACTTGCTTCTGTCAGTTTTACGAGGGATTGCTTCAAAGCACGGCCGTAGTCTTGTAGTTCTTGTTCATTTTCTGTATCTGGGCTTCCGAGAGAGGCGAGTTCTTCCAACTTGGTGTGAAGAACACCTACATCTTTCTCGAGTTTGTGGATTGGAGGCACTCTTGGTCTGGCACCGCCGTGTGTTGACTCCCGGGTCGACATTATTGGGTACCTTAAAGCAAGCTTCCCTGTTCCTATCACTGAAGGTACCTTGAAGCAAGCTTGCTTCTGCTACTGGACTACAGATTGTCCAGGATCTTCCCGTGCTTGCTCAAAATTAGCGGCCTGTGCTATGTAGGCCCTAATGTTACTTTGAGGCTTTACAGTGTGGCTTGGTGTTCTGTCACGGAGGGACTGCTACTGGTCCGCTCTCTCTCTGTGAAGACGCTGCCAATTCTCCGTCCTCCACCAAATATCACTGGCAGATCCACCCACCAGCAATCAAAAATATCACTGTCCGGGACTTAAGCGTGTCCCGTAGGATAAATGATGAGGTCGTTGGAAGGTGGCTTTATTGAAAACGCCGTGATCTGAGAACAAATCACAAATTAAGTTTACAGAACTAATTATTTAACTTAAAATTAAATACTTTGATATAGTACTGGCATCTGAAATGGCATACATGATTACCTTTTACCTTTTATACCTACATTGAACACATTATATCTTGTACATCACATTTAACTGCCTGAGTGTCTCTACACAAATGGAATTGCCTTGCAAACTTCTTACTCAAAAATATAGTAAACTATCATGATTGACATATCAAAGCACGGGTATTGCTTATGAATGCTGCTGTAGACCAGAAATCATTTGTCTACATTTGACACTGTTACACAGAAAAATCCTACACTTAGAGCACACTCAATAAAGGACACAAAATTGTCTAAGGAACTTTTCTTCCTGATGTAGAAAAATCATAGACTTAAAACACACTCAATAAAGGACACACAATTGTCTAAGGAACTTTTCAGTATATATGAATTAATTATACAGCTATACTTGTGCTAGAAAACTGGGGATTGAGCATGAAGGACTAAACACATTTTATCTATCACAAACTTGGATGAGATAACTTCCCAGCTCCCATGACACACATATACTGATACTTGTCAGTATCCTACATAGATTCTGCACTTATAATTGGCGACAGAATATTATGTTAAATGACTCTAGCTCCCTGAGCATTCCTCAGTGTCACATGTGGATATCACAGTTGGCCTCCTGTCTGCATAGGCTATGGCTGCATTTTACACAATATCTTACATTTTCGATTTGGTGTGGACTAAACACTGTTTTTTAGAACGAAATTGAATACGTGTTTCTTTGGTGGTTGGCGGGAAGGACCAAGCGACGCCTGGCGGCGCGCTGGGGCTAGAGCGTCTCGATATTGCCAGCCAGCGACTATCCCTCTTTCCCTTTTTCCTCTAATACAAATTCCAATTTATTTATAATTATTATATATCCTGACCTGTCAGGACACTCCCCATCTCGGACGAAGGCCGAAAAAATGCAACCCAAGGAAACGACTACAGTATATGTGGAAGTGCCGGGTGCTTCCAGGATCGGTACTATGTTTTGGAAGGCCCTCTCTACCGTCACCCTGCGCCCGGATTTTTCGCTGGATGCGAGGTCGATGAACACAGAACGGACGAGCCTGTCGTTGCCTGTGGATGTCGTGGAAATGCGCCCGATGGGCCAGCGATTCCGTTTAGTGTTGCAGTCCTGAACGAGTACGAAGTCGCCGACCTCATATTTTCGAGGGTTCTTCCATTTTCGTCGAAATGTCAAATTTGAAAGATATGAGCGGCGCCATCGATCCCAAAAACAATCTGTGAGGAATTGTACGCGTCTCCATCTGCGCTTTCCGTACGCAAGAAGATCGGCGTCTGAAAATGTGCCAGCTGAGTCGTCCGGCGACTTCATGGTCATTAACATCGCTGGGGAGAGAGGGCAAGGAACGTTAGGGTCGGAAGACACTCCCCACAGTGGTGTGTTGTTAACGATGCTGGCGGCCTCATGAAAAAATGTTGACAACTCATCTCGGGATAGGTCGTGTGATCCCGCTCGCGCCAACGATGTCACCATGGCGTTTTCAATAAAGCCACCTTCAAACAACCTCATCATTTATCCTACGGGACACGCTTAAGTCCCGGACACTGCTACTGGGACGCTGATAGTTGGCTTTAGATTTAAAAACCGTTATCTGTTCATTAATGCTTGTAATTAAACATTTCAGGGTAATAATTTTTCGTAGCTGCCGTAATCAATCTATTATAGAGCAGTTAATTACCATGTTATATCACGTTCAAAGATCTATCGAACACTGTGTTTGATTACTGATATTGTGTTAGGGCATCCCTGCGCACAGACGTCAAGGTTTACGTGCAACTTTGCTACGATTGTCGGGCTGTTAAACTAGTCATTTAAAATCGTGCAAACTACAGACTTACCTCCTCAATGGACAAAAACAAATTCGACTTAGTGCATCTCAACTTTGATAGTTCATTGCCTCTATCGCGAGGACAACTTATACGCTCACTCTTATTCCTAGCTCTATACGCTGAGTCGCTGTCCATCCTCATTCCCTCAAATACTGTAGTACGTGCCTTTGTCTGCTCTTGGATAACCTGGATACCACATTCAGTTATGCACCACACGTGACCGTGTCGCTGAATTTATTTCTTAAGTCTCTAACATCTCTTTTCTAGGATGTTCAAATATTAGCTCAACTGCTTTCCAGTCACGCTCATACGGCACTATCGATCGGGCTCACGAGATTTAAAAGTGTGTCTCTATTATTCCTCGATAGCCGTCAGTATCAACTTGATGAATCTCCTACGGTATAGTTAAGGGCCGTATAATAAGCCTACATTTTTTCCGTTACCGATGTTACGTAACGGATAGATCTTTCGATCTCGAACAAGGGAGGTAATGTAGCATAATCTGCTACCCCTTTAAAGGTTATAAAACAAAAAGTATTAAAATATTCCTCATTTTTAGTAATAAAAATGAGACTAAACTTCGAGTGATTTTTACGAACTTTTTACAACTAAAACGTTCATATTTAGTGCACATTATAATAATAATATTTATATTAAGCAGCGTTAGCTAGAGAGTATTTCCAATCAAACCTTTTTCTGGCAACACTCTCACGCTTGTTATCTAGACGTAGCTCTCCCAGCAACGCCACTCGTGAACATCATCATGTGACGTTAGGTTAGAATTCCCTGAATTTGGAGGACCGTCTACCACCCACTCGCTGGCCCTACACTCGCTGGCCCTATACACACCTGCCTATAACATGCCACTTACTTACCTACCTACTCCACTATACTATACCCGCTGCACTTGTATACCTATATGCCACATACTGTACCTACTGTACTCGCTGTACTCGTGCAACATCTCAAGCCGCAGTCACTATAGCTCTGGACTGACCATTGATCCCTGAAGCTGGACTGGCCTAACCGTCATCTGGACGCTCTGGACTGGCTCAATCATTGTCCTGACAGGTCAGGATATATTATAATCATAAATAAATTGGAATTTGTATTAGAGGAAAAAGGGACAGAGGGATACTCGTTAGCTGGCAATACCGAGACGCTGTGACGTCAACGGCGTGCCACCATAGCGGTTGTCCGGTCTCATCATCAAGCTACAGTACAGTGTAGCCTATAGTCAGCATCGTTTTTTAAAAACAGTGTTAAGTTCCACACCAAACCAAAAATGTAAGATATTGTGTAAAGTGTAAAACGTGATCGTGAGTATTCTTAACTCTATAAGTCCGTCGACATCAGCAATATTGTATTATCATAACTGTGAAAAGGCAGCCATAGCCTATGCAGACAGGTGGCCAACTGTAATATCCACATGTGACACTGAGGAATGCTCAGGGGGCTAGAGTCATTTAACATAATATTCTGTCGCCAGTTATAGCTGTAGAATTTATGTGTAATACTGACGAGTATCAGTATAGGCATCCAATTTTGTGATAAATAAAATGTGATTAGTCCTTCATGCTCAATTACCAGTTTTCCAGCACAAGTATAGCTGTAGAATCAATGCATATATACTAAGAAGCTTCCCTAGACAATGTTGTGTGCCTTATTGAGTGTGTTTTCTAAGTCTATGATTTTTATGCATTGGGTAGAAAAGTTCCTTAGACAATTTTGTGTCCTTTATTTAGTGTGCTTTAAGTGTAGGATTTTCCTGTGTAACGGTGTATAATGTAGACAAATGAGTTCTGGTCTACAGCAGCATTCATAAGCAATACCCGTGCTTTGATCTGTCAATCATGGTACTCTACTATATTTTTGAGTAGGAAGTTTGCAAGGCAATTCCATTTGTGTAGAGACACTCAGGCAGTTAAATGTGAGGTACAAGATATAATGTGTTCAATGTAGGTATAAAGGGTTTTCACACCACCCAACATTGAAAAGAAAATTCCTCACACAATTTTTATATTTTTAATTCAGTGTGCTTTAAGTGTATGATCTTTCCACCGTGGTCGAGTGGTCTCCGGCCCGTGTTCTGTATCGGGCCTCTGCTTCATGTAGAAAGACCGCGGGTTCGAACCCGGCCATGGACACGAGTTATTTCTCGTACGCCGCGCCGTGCACTCAACCCGCTAACCACTCAACTCCCCGCCCATGAAGACGCTCATCAACCTCCCGGGATCGTCGCATGGAGCTCACCATCACCCTTACTCTTAGAATGTTAACCTTAATAATTGGAAAAACCAATGTACTAATGTTTATGTACTGTGTACTCGATTGGAAATAAAGATTGTTTATTTGTTTCTTTGTTTGTTTCTACATTGGGTGGAAGATTTTCCTTAGACAATTTTGTTGCAAAAGGAAATTATACTTTTGTATACATGTGGCAGCAACTTGTTATTTGAGCTACATTCTGGTGTATGCACATTGAAAAGCTAATCATGTGTGCCACTTCAGACGCCAGTAATATGTTAAAGTATTTAATTTTAAGTTATATAATTAGTTCTGTAAACTTAATTTGTGATTTGTTCTCAGATCACGGCGTAATAATAAAGGCAACTTCCAACGACCCCATCATTTATCCTACGGGGCACGCTTAAGTCCCGGGCAGTGATATTTATGATCTGCTGGCGGAGTTGGGTGCCAGTGATATCTGATGGAGGACGGGGACTTGGCAGCGTCTTCTCAGCAAGAGAGCGGACCAGCAGCAGTCCCTCCGTGACAGAACACCAAGCCACACTGTAAAGCCTCAAAGTAATATTAGGGCCTACATAGCACAGGCCGCTAATTTTGAGCAAGCACGGAAAGATCCTGGACAATCCGTAGTCCAGTAACAGAAGCAAGCTCGCTTCAAGCTACCTTCAGTGATTTTGATATTAGGGTCTCAGCCCGACAAACAGGGAAGCTCGCTTTAAGCTACCTAATAATGTCGACCCGGGAGTCAATACACAGCGGTGCGAGACCAAGAGTGCCCCCACTCCGTGTACTCGAGTGCAACGTAGAGGCCCTACACACCAGGTTAAAAGACCTTGCCGTCTACGAAAACCCAGATGCTGGAGACAAACAGAAACTTCAAGACCACGGCCGCGCTTTGAAGCAATGCCTCGAACAGCTGTCAGACGCGAGCGGAGCTCTCGCGGCTAGATACATCAGCAATGGTTCCACGGCAGCGGCTCTCGAGACTGAGAAGGCCCGAAAGAAGGGTGTTCGCAACGTCAAAAATCGGCTCCTGGTTCTCAATAAAGAACTGGAAGCCCTAACGCTCGACACTGTCTCCCTACCACCAGGAGCATCCGGAGTGACGACGTCAGTGGCTCCCTCTACTATAGGCACCGAGGACCCCGACCTCGAGGACATCCCGGAGCACCCAAGAGAAGAAAACACAGAGGCCGAAAACCGCGATAACGAAGAGATCACGGCGCGCAAATCCTACAGACGAACGGCAGAGTTCGTGGCGGCACTAGGACACCAGTCACCCCCGCATCCTGAAAGGCCACAAGCCTTCTCGGATAATAAAGCAGAGGAGCGCAGGATAAAAGCGTCAGCCCCCAGTCTTCGCAAGATGGGGAGCGAATTGAGGACATTGCCACAAGATCCGACGGTCCCAGTTTTTCCCAAAGCAGGAAAATTGGTGGCGGCGGCCCACACCTTTACCCAATACGTAATGAAACAAGAACTTTTCAAGTCAGTGACGCCACCTTTCAACAGGAACGTACGACACTTCAACAACTGGGCAAGAGCCATACAACGGCACCTCACGCAATACGAGCTGCCAGCGCTCGAAGCACTCAACGTCCTCCTCGCAAACACGAGCGACTATCCCTTGAAGCTAGTGCAGGACACTGCAAACGCGTTAACACACGATCCGATGGCAGCATTCAAAAACATATGGGAGACACTGCACACCCAATATGGACAGGGGTCGGATTTGGTGAACGCCATATTCGATGAGATAGAAGACTTCCCACAAATCAAGCACGAGAGCGATAAAGTTCAGTAGCAACGGCTTCGCGATATCACAAACAGTGCGATCAACACTATGGAATACACCCCCGAGTTATTAGTCCTCAACTATCCGAGAGGCATGGTACCACTAGTCAAGAAATTACCCACTTCTCTATACGCATCATGGAAAAGGTTCGGACTAAAATATGAGAAGGAAAACCAAGCCGGTTTTCCGACACTGAGCACCTTTCTCAATTTTCTCGAGGAGACAATCCGAGAAATAAGCACCTGCAACTATTTCGAACTTCCAC
>VCRD01009223.1:0-15289 GCA_006783055.1 Trinorchestia longiramus
ATGGGGGTGGGGTTGTGTGGGGGTGGTGTTGTACGCGGGTGGTGTTGTATGGGGGTGGGGTTGTGTGGGGGTGGGGTTGTGTACTACACTTTCCTTCTCGTTTACAGTATCACATGAACAATAACAATTCATAAGGGTTCTGTTGCCCCATCCCTTACTGGAGACGTTCAGTTGTGTTTAGTTGTGTCCAGATGTGTTCAGTTGTATCCAGATGTGTTCAGTTGTGTTTAGTTATATCCTGATATGTTCAGTTGTATCCAGATGTGTTCAGTTGTTTCAAGTTAAATCAAAATGTGTTTAGTTGTGTTTAGTTATATCCAGATGTGTTCAGTTGTATCCAGATGTGTTCAGCTGTGTTTAGTTATTTCCAGATGTGTTCAGCAGTATTTAATTGTGTCCAGATGTATTCAGTTGTGTTTAATTGTGTCCAGATGTGTTTAGTTGTGTTTAGTTGTATCCAGATGTTTTCAGTCGTGTTTAATTGTGTCCAGATATGTTCTGTCGTGATTAGTTGTATTCAGATGTGTTCAGTTGTGTTCAGTTGTATCCAGATGTGCTCAGTTGTGTTTAGTTGTGTCCAGATGTGCTCAGTTGTATCCAGATGTGCTCAGTTGTGTTTAGTTGTCTCCAGATGTGTTCGGTTGTGTTAAGTTGTGTCCAGATGTGTTCGATTGTGTTTAGTAGCCACCGTGGTCGAGTGGTCAACGGCTTGTGTTGTGTATCAGGTCTCTGCTTCGTACGGAAAGACTACGGGTTCGAACCCCGGCCGTGAACACGAGATGTTTCTCGTTGCTTCTTCGTGCGTGAGCTCGCACATATCGGTAAGGCTTACTGGGTAAGCAGTCATGGCCCATGGACACGCCCATCAAACCTCCCGGGATCATGGAGCTGCATCATCACCCCTACTCTAAGAATGTTAACCTTAAGAATTTGAAAAACCAATGTACTAAATGTCAATGTACTGTGTACTCGATTGGAAATAAAGATTGTTTGTTTGTTTAGTTGTATCCAGATGTGTTCGGATGTGTTTAGTTGTGTCCAGATGTGTTCGGTTGTGTCCAGATGTGTTCGGTTGTGTTTAATTGTGTCCAGATGTGTCCAGTTGTATTAAGTTGTATCCAGATGTGTTCAGTTGTGTTTAGTTGTGTCCAGATGTGTTCGGTTATGTTAAGTTGTGTCCAGATGTGTTCGATTGTATTTAGTTGTGTTCAGTTGTACATGAGTATGCGTAGGTATGTATAGTCATGCTCCGTCCACACACCTGGTCCATAACTCGGCCTCTAAAGATCAGTTTTTCATAAAAACCTTGAATTTATTTGCAGCTTTTTGCCTCTCACAGAGATAATGTGCACGGCTACACACACAGTGGCAGTCGTGCTACGGTGTGTGTCTGTGTTTACGTCTGTGTTATTGTGTCACAGTATGTGCTAGTGAGCAGCACATACCATGTGCTCCCCAACACATAGTCCACGTTTCCTCTTCAATCAACGTGACACAACATCCGACACAGCGCATGATCTTGCATCCTTCATGCGTATCAGCCAGCAACTTGTGGGAGACAATGGGCATTGTGCATTAACTGGTCAGTGTTTGAATTGTGGTAGGGGTGATGATGGTAGGGGTGTTGATGGTCCTGGTGATGATGGTCGTGGTGATGATGGTCGTAGTGGTGATGGTTGTGGTAGTGATGGTTGTGGTAGTGATGGTTGTGGTGGGGATAGTTGTGGTGGGGATAGTTGTGGGGGTGATTGTTGTGGTTGTGATTGTTGTGGTTGTGATTGTTGTGGTTGTGATTGTTGTGGTTGTGATTGTTGTGGTTGTGATTGTTGTGGTTGTGATTGTTGTGGTTGTGATTGTTGTGGTTGTGATTGTAGTGGTGGTGATAGTCGTGTTTTATACCATGGGGAGCAAAATAATACAACACGTTGATTAAATCGCCAGATTGCACATTTATAGACCATGTGCAATAATGAAAATTGGACTATATATGAACATAGTATAAAAAGGTTAATAAGATATCTGAAACTCCCAAATATTTAATAGAAAAAAATACATAGGAACATGTATAATCAGTACATGAACAAAAGTTTACAACATATTTCAAGGTATACATTTATTAATACTTCGTTGCATAGCCCTTATTATTAATTATGGCTTCGAGACGTTTATAGTAGTTCACTACCAGCCTTTTACAAGTTTCGGATGTAATCTTATTCTATTCTTCAATGCAAATTTCTTTGAGTTCAGCGATGTTATTGGGACCTCTCTTCTGAATCTTCAATTTCAATTCCGTCCACAAGTTTTCGATAGGATTCATGTCCGGGGATTGATTTGGCCATTCTAAAATGTTTATCTTCTTCATCCTCAATCATTCCTTGATTTTGTTTGCAGTATGCTTTGGATCGTTGTCTTGTTGGAATTTCCATCCCCGTTTCAATTTTAACAAACGAGCTGAAGGTAGGAGTTGCTCTTCCAATATTTCACGATATTTCCTGCCATTCATGGTTCTTTCAATGATGTGAAGTTTACCTACCCTTGATGAGCTGAAACATCCTCACACCATGATTGAGCCACCTCCAAACTTAACAGTGGATATGGTGCACTTTGGTTTATACTCTTCGTTTTGTTGCCTCTAAACATGGTTTGTGCTGTTTCTCCCAAATAGTTCGATTTTGGTTTCATCTGACCACGGTACTGAGTTCCAAAACGCAACTGGCTTGTTCAAATGGTCGTTGGCATACTTCAGCCTGGCCTTGACTTGACGTTTCTGGAGGAGAGGTGTCTTACGAGGGGTGCAGAAGCGAGGACCTTCACGGTGCAGTGCCCTGCTGATCGTGTGTTTGCTGGCTTCGATCCCAAATGCCTTGAGATCATCCTTCAATTCTGCACGAGTAGTTTGAGGCCTCTGCACTACTGTTCGGACCAATTTTCAAGCAGCACGGTCGTTAATCTTCCATGGACGGCCAGTTCGAAGCTTGCTGAGAGTCGTATTCCGGCATTTCCACTTACGTATTATGGTTCCAACCAAAGTTATAGGAACACTCAGTTGTGCACTTATCTTCCGATATCCCAAACCTTCATTATGGAGCTCCACAATACGTTCACGAAGATCTTGGCTGATGTCCTTATTCTTACCTATGCTTACAACCTTTCAGAACGAGAGCTACTGTACCAATGACACGTTATTGGAGATGAATGCTGACGAAAATTTGATTGCCAAATAATATAATGTATTAGAACATTCTGGAATAATTTTACAATAATTTTCATGTATAATATGGAGAAAAAAGTCGGGAATCGTAAACTTTTGTTCACGTATTTATTATACATGTTCCTACATATTTTTTCCTATTAAATATATGTGGGTTTTAGATATATTATTAATCTTTTTATACTATTGTTTATATATAGTCTAATTTTCGTAATTGTACGTGGTCTATAAATGTGCAATCTGGCGATTTAATCAACGTGTTGTATTATTTTGCTACCCACTGTATATTCCTGAGAAATAGTCAGGTTCTGATAGTACCACGGATGAAACTGAAAAATGAATTTCATTTCGTATATCCTAAATTCTATCACTTTTAAACCATGGAATTTCGAAGGCTACTGTCTAGGCCATGTTCTCGGTAGATAAGATAGAAAAAGGACGTTCTGCTCATGTTCATGAACAATATTCATTTAAAAGACAATAATTCGTCGTAAATCTTTGATACATTCTGCTTTATGACAATTTCATTGTCTAGATTGTAGTTTTTACCCTAAAAATAGTGCGCTGCACGAAAGAGCAACGAGCAAAAATTGTAGAACTCTACTTTCAATATTGTGAATCAATAATTACTGTACAGAGCAATTACAAAAGTATTTTTAACGACAGAAAAAGTCTTGATAAAAGGTTCATAAAAGCAATGGTCTCTAGGTTCAAGGAAATCAGTTCAACAACAGACAAGCATCGTTCGAGCTAATCGAAACGAACAAGCTGAATCGAAACGTTCAACAGACAACCGTTCGAATTAATGTTTCGATTCAGCTTGTTTCAGCAAACGCCGGCCAGCCCACCACTTCGACGAAAAAACGTTCCACTCAACTAGGAATGTCTTACAGGTCTCTGCAACGTATTCTGAAAGAAAATTTGGAACATAACTCGTACAAAATACAACTGGCCCAAGAGCTCCATCTCACAGACTACCGAAAGTTGGCTGATTTTGCTCGCACATTTCTACATCCTGCAGAAAATAAAGACTTCATATCGATCCTAATAATGATGGATGAAGATCATTTTTATCCAGAAGGTGACGTTAATAAGTAAAGCTGGATGAGTAAACCTTGTCCAGCTAAATTAACAGAATGGTGTGGCATAACTTCATCGAGAATTATTGATCCATACTTTTTTGAAGGTGATGGTAATACAGTGACTGTGACTAAAAACCGATATAGACTTATGATTCAAGAATATTTATTACGTGAGGTGAAACATATCAACACAGAGAATATTTGGTTTTAACAAGATGGAGCTATGGCTCATACAGGATGAAAATCGAAGAACATTTCGAAACAAATTTTTCCACGTCGAATAATTCCGAGTTGTGGTGACGTATCGTGGTCACCCCTATCTCCAGATGTGAGTCCACTTCAATTTTTTTCCCTGGGGGCATTGAAAGGAAAAGTTAAGATAGAATAGCCCGATGACCTACAGAAAACTCAAAATTATTCAGGAAATTAACACGATAACTTCAGAAATATTGAGTAGAGTAATAGCAAGTGTCATTAAAAAGAGTACATTTTGTTTTAACAGTAACGGGCGTTTTCTAAAAGATATGTTTCATACTTAATTTTGAATTAAGCTTTAAGATCTTCTCTGTCGTTTAGAATTATCTCCATCACATTACCTTCCATAGTTTTTCTGTTAATAATTTTCTAAAAAGGGATGTTTGTCATGAGACACCCTGTATTAACGTAGGCTTGTGTTTTCTTTATACATTTCTTTCTCTCTTTTTTTCGGAAGAAGCTCCTCTTGCACCTCACATAATCTGCATGGCTCGTTCTTTTAAGACAGTGAGCTGCAAGAACCTCTAGTTACTGAAACACGCCGCCTCAATAATGATCAGGGAACTGCTGTATCACAGATACAGAGTCCAGTAAATACTGGGCGCAAGTCTTCACTGCCAAACTCAGCGCCCACTTCACGAGCGTCAGATTCTGTGCGTGTAAATATGTAGTAGTGCAGAACGCTTTGATTTTTTGCCCGCATCCCCAGTTGTAGTTGTACGCTACAGTGCGCGCCCTCTGTAATAATGAAATTTATAAGCAATAATTGTGTTTTGGTGTAATGTGAAGGGTTGTCGTGCGTGGACAAAAAGCAGAGGTTTCTGGAACTTCTGAACGCTTTTTCGACCATCAATTTAGGGCAGTTAGTCCAGCAAATAAAATGGTGATTGCTACACGATATTTCGCGTCTAATTTAAGCACGGTGCGGAAGCCGAGTTGTACAACCACATTTTGAAGGCTTCACATTGTGCTGAGCGAGGTAGAACGTCAGAAAAAGTAGAGTGTGCACTACTTATGTTCTAGGGTTTTGTTTTAACAGAAGTGGAATTTTTCCTTACTGCTGAGAGCCAGTTTTGCATCCTAATTCAGCGTACCATGAGTGTTTGATGGGTGAGTGTTTGGTGACTTAAATGTTGATTACAATATTTGGCGCGCAATATTATTTGTTCTGGTCATTTGTCAGCGAAATAATGAGGAATACAGGGTTAATAATTTACAGTTCAGTCAACTGGTACATTGTGCACTGCGTCAGTGTGCTGGTGCAGAGTGCACTGTGTGAGTGTGCTGGTGCAGTGTGCTATACTTTACCTAAATGCTGACATTAAGAACTGATCCCCTGAGTTACAAATACAGAAAATAAAGTAATAAGTACAATAGTAATACTAATACCAATACTACTATTAATATTGCAATAAAAAACAAATACCACGTCGTAGGAATCATAAAGTTTATAACAAAAATTCTGGCATATAAGAATAATACACCTGATCAATGACGCACGCCAAGACCGAATTACACTCAGTGTTTCTAATTGTGATATTCTGCGCCTGTGTTCTATTGTTGCCTGCACGACAGGGAAATGTTAAGGCAATTACGTACGTTAGCTTGTGTCTCTGAGCCTAGCTGATGACCTCGCTGACCTCCTACAGCCCGTGACAGCCCTCCGGGCAACCACCCTCTCATACTTTTTCTCCGTTTGAGAAGTCAATATCGATGTATCAACTTGATTGCAATGAACGTTATTTTCATGAATGTATTAGTTATATTATTGATTTATTTGTTTCTACCTTTAGCTCCAGATACGAAGTCTGGTGGAGGAAAATCACAGCAAAATACAGCTGCCTCATGTCACTATTCCTGCTCCGTGGGTTACTGACGCCAGAAATGTTCAGAGGAAAATGAGACTTTGTCGTGATCGAGACTTGAAATTGCTACGCATCCTTTACTAGAGAGTATGAACTGTACTGAGTATGAATAAGCTGAAGGAATCTATCGCGGATATACAGGGTGGGGACTTCAAATTGTCGCCGTAGCTCGCTTTAATGAAAAAAAACATAAAACGGTACATTTTTAAAATATTTATTTCAAATCAAACACAGAATGAAGGATTTGATGCCAGGAGCACATTCTACTTGACAGCTATGTCAAGTAGACGGGTCAAATGGGACCCATGTGGGGCCCACGTGGGTCCCTGGGCTTTGGATGGGCAGCATCAATATATATATATAAGCTCCTGGGCATAGAGTGGGCAGAAGATGGTTTTGTCATGAAACCTAAAATCTGGGTTTTACATGGGTTCGTAATGTGGATATGATATGACCAGCCATGGGAATTTCCCTACATGGTCAGCCCAGGTATAGCCCAGGTGTAAATTCTCAAAAAAATGCGTACTATCCTCATAAAGAAATTTTCACATGGTTTTTTTTTCCAAAAAACCACATGGAGCCCACATGGGCTGTGTTGGCCAACCATATGGGCCCCACGTGGAGCCCATGTCTGTGTCTACTAGGGAGCTGCCCTCAGCCTCGATGACGTGCTCGATCCTAGCCCTGAAGCTCCCACAAGCCTTCACAATCTCCCTGTCCATGGAGGTGTAGTGCTCCTTGATGGAAGCGATGAGAGATGCCTTGGTGGTATGAGGGCGTCGGTTAGTTCGATTCTCCAAAATACCCCAAAGGAAATAATCCATTGGATTCAAATCCGGGCTGCTGGGATGCCATTGGTGCTTGGTTACGAGGTCGTTAGCAGTGCTCCTCCAGCCAGGCGAGGGAGCGTTTGGAGACATGACAAGGAGCACTGTCCTGCAGCCACACCCAGGGCCTGTCCCGGGCCACCTGCTTCATCCAGGTCAACACCATAGTCTCAATGCGGGTCATGAGAGGTCGTTGTCAATCATGGTCTCAATCCTCTTGACAAAATCTGCATCTCTCGACTTCCGGCGGTCGTCCAGAGACTTTGGAGCCCTTGTCATAACTCCACGGGGATCCTTACTCCCCTCCAACTTCTTACGAGTACGCTGGATGGTCCTCATGTTGACCCCGATGGTGTTGGCGATGGTTCTGTTGTCCACTTCCCCGTTGTTGTGAACCAGGGCCATGACCACGGCGCATCTCACTTCTGCCTCAGTGAACGAAATTTCAGATAACTCTGCGTATGTTTGCTACATTGTTTCAAGCTCAACACTGGCAATTAGCTGATTTTTGTAGTTTTCCAATGATGTATTACACTTATATAATCTGAGAAGTAAAATGGAATGTATCATGAATATGAGAGGACGACAATTTTAAGTCCCCACCCTGTACAACAGATCTGTTGCAGATATGCAATAGGTAGTGGTATAAGTTTTAGGGCTCATGTTTATTAAGCAAACGTACACAAATGCAATGAAAAGAAAATAATGGTTAAATATGGAATAGAAATGAATACATTTTATTTAATTTAACCTTCGTCTGTGTTGATAATAAGCTGAAGACTATTATTATTATAAGACCAGTTTAATTAAGACACTTTGACCTGCGCAAATCACGAATGACTTTATGAATGGTTTTAGCTAATTCCTTTTTGAATTTTGATATTAGACCCTTCAAATTTTCGTGAAGTGTCGCTGAATCTGTACTGTCCAGCATGAATAAGACACTGTGATTGAGAGGATTCAGGTCTGACCATGAACGAGGCTATCCTCTTTTGAAATGAAGTGCAGAACATTGGCTGCCAACCCCTCATGTGCTTTCTGTTGCCCATGTGAAAGTGGAGTCTTGCTTAAATGACTTTTGGCATTTTTAAAATTATTTTTAGCCCAATGCAACGATAATTTTGCTAGAATGTTGTTGGTGTAATTTTCTTTGGTAATTTTATCGTCTTCTGCAAAAACCTACTGACTAATTCCAGTTTCAGTGATTGCAGTTCCAACCATCAGTGACGCCGCTATCCGGGTGTTAATCTCACCAGTTCCAGACAAAAATCGATTATTTTGTGCGTCAAATTTTTGCTTGACATCAAATTTCCTTTCATCGTTGAAAAGAGCTTGGTACCGTGCCTTCGCATATAAGAGAGAGAGAAGCATTTCAGCTCTTGCTAGACGTTTGTCCACAATTTTCACAGACAACAGCTGTTTCTTTTGATGGTTGTAAGGACATTTCTTCAAGTCAGTTGGGAGTGGTAGAGGTTTCGACGGATACACTCTCATCTTTTGCCAAATTTCCGAAAGATCCCATTAGATTTCTTTAAGTTTTACCCTGGTAGATTTTACTAATTTTGAGGTTCTGGCAGTTGAATTACGGCCCTGTTCAAACCTATTCGTTAATTCTCCAGTATCTTTGAACCACTTCAATGTTCTCCTGACCTGCATTCTATTACCTTTTATGGTTTTAACATCCGTTGGAGATTTTCAAAATTATGCAATTCCTAAATAACTATTATTTTGCCCAAATTTTCAGCCACTATAATAAAGTATATACCTGGAAGACATTTATTTCGTTACTACACAAAAATTTAAAACGAAAGGGAATGCAAGTGTAAATAATTCAGTATGCACTTGAATGCTTTAATAATTATTGAACATCTTATTCTGTTTTCATCCAACTAAACTCCATAACCAACATTTCTACACGTTTTCTCAACACTATTTGTCTTCATAGCAGAATTAACATACCTTGCCGCATGTTTTCATCTGAGTTTGTTAATTATATCTTAAAACACTAAGGTGTAGCCAGTTTGGTAACATTATGTGAGAATTAAAGTAAAATTATCTTATACTTATTGCTGTTTATAGTAGATCTAAATGCTATTCAAATATCCAGTTTTCCTAAACATAGACTACCAGTGCAAATTCTCGTACTGCACAAGTCCTGAACAAGAAACTTGGCTGTGTAGGACATTCTAACAATTGAGGTCATTGAGAGTAAGGGGCCGTGCTCTGCGTGGGATGATCCTAGGATTATTTCTCACGTTACGTCCTGCAGCTCTTGAAGTGTCACCATACAGATGCAGTGACCAGGTCTGCTAGCTGTAGTCCACCATGTTGGTGGCAGGTAGACTAGTTGAAAAATTGGATCTAGCAGTGATGACGTCGATGGAATTTGATGGGGTTATCAACCAACACAATGTGGTTTGATGAGGTTGTTAACCAAGACAACATGGTTTGATGGGAGTCGTCAACCAAGACAACGTGGTTTGATGAGGGTGATAACCAACCTAATGTGGTTTGATGGGAGTTGTCAACCAAGCCAACGTAGTTTAATGAAGCTGTGTGTGGACTGGAAAGCTACAGTTTGCTAGGTAGACTTCAGTTGATTCATCAGTCAAATCAGTGGAACTGGTAGAACTGGTGAGACAAGAATACCTGTCCGTAAAGTAGTGTAAAAGTGCTACATTTTCAACGTAAACTGGTCAGTGTCCCAGTAACTGGTCAGTGTCCCAGTAACTGGTCAGTGGCACGGTAACTGGTCAGTGTGACGGTAACTGGTCATTGTCACGATAACTGGTCAGTGTCACGGTAACTAGTCAGTGTCACGGTAACTAGTGTCACAGGTTCGCTCGTGCGCACCATTAATTTATCAGACAAGGCTACAGCATGGGAACCCCTTGTCCTGCCGCCGGATACTTGAAGCTCTTGGCAGGATGCCTGAAACTCTTGGCCGGATAATTGAAATTCTTGCCCGGATACCTGAAACTCTTGGCTGGACACCTGAAACTCTTGGCCGGATAATTGAAATTCTTGCCCGGATACTTGAAGCTCTTGGCTGGATTCCTGAAACTCTTGGCCGGATAATTGAAATTCTTGGCAGGAGACCTGAAACTCTTGGCCGGATAATTGAAATTCTTGGCAGGAGACCTGAAACTCTTGGCTGGATATTTGAAACTTGTGGTCGGATACTTGAAATTCTAGCCCAGATACTCGAAATATTAGACCAGATACATGAGGCTTTAGGATGGATTCTTGAGATTCTGGGACGGATACTTGAGACTCTAAGCAAGATATGCAAGATTCTATGCCGGATATTTGACTCTAAGCCGGATACTTGAGAGTCTAGGGCGGATACTTGAAACTTTGGGCCGGATATTTGAGATTCTCAGCAGGATACCGTTTGATTGGAAGCTGCAATTTGATCAAAAGAAGAGGAGACTTTGGAAGCGAGAGAACAGGGAAGCCTTTCTTTCTATATATAATATGAAATCATTATTCTATATTATATATAGAATAGAATTATTATTATTTTTTCTGATACGCTGCAGACTTAGCAGCAGAAGGTCGGGGTGAGTTATTATAATTAACACTGTCCCCTGCGATTGCCTACCCGATGCAAATCTTTACTTTGTACACATAGTCCTTAGAAAGCTTCGAAAAAATTACAGAACCTAACCTGAGTGACCCACCGGTGGGTCACTTCGCAGGAAATGTGTTAATATCATGTTATTATTGCAACTGTTAGTAGTATTAATGCTGTACTTCCATTATCAAAATGGTTATCTTGTAACTGTTACTTACAGCGATACTATCGTGAGCATCTTAATTACTATTGCAATAAGGTGGTAATTAGTTACCGTGCAGCGTCTATAACTTCTGCTGTGCAGCGTCTATAACTTCTGCAGTGCAGCGGCTAGGATGTCTGCTGTGCAGCGTCTAGGGTGTCTGCTGTGCAGCGTCTAGGGTGTCTGCTGTGCAGCGTCTAGGGTGTCTGCTGTGCAGCGTCTAGGGTGTCTGCTGTGCAGCGTCTAGGGTGTCTGCTGTGCAGCGTCTAGGATGTCTGCTGTGCAGCGTCTAGGATGTCTGCTGTGCAGCGTTGTGTAACGCACAGGGCGTGGACGTTACTTGTGGGAGCCATGCGTTACTAACTTCACGTTACCAGTAACTGTGTTACTAACGTCACGTTACCAGTAACTGCGTTACTAACGTCACGTTACCAGTAACTGTGTTACTAACGTCACGTTACCAGTAACTGTGTTACTAACTTCACGTTACCAGTAACTGTGTTACTAACGTCACGTTACCAGTAACTGTGTTACTAACGTCACGTTACCAGTAACTGTGTTACTAACGTCACGTTACCAGTAACTGTGTTACTAACTTCACGTTACCAGTAACTGTGTTACTAACGTCACGTTACCAGTAACTGCGTTACTAACGTCACGTTACCAGTAACTGCGTTACTAACGTCACGTTACCAGTAACTGCGTTACTAACGTCACGTTACCAGTAACTGTGTTACTAACGTCACGTTACCAGTAATTGCGTTCCTAACTTCACGTTTCCAGTAACTGTGTTACTAACGTCACGTTACCAGTAACTGCGTTACTAACGTCACGTAACCAGTAACTGCGTTACTAACGTCACGTTACCAGTAACTGCGTTACTAACGTCACGTTACCAGTAACTGCGTTACTAACGTCACGTTACCAGTAACTGCGTTACTAACGTCACGTTACCAGTAACTGCGTTACTAACGTCACGTTACCAGTAACTGCGTTACTAACGTCACGTTACCAGTAACTGTGCATTTTTAACGTCACGTTACCGGTAACTGTGCATTACCAACATCACGTTGCTGGTAACTGCGTTACAACAACGTTATGGTAACTGCAGTACAACGTGTTCCACGAGGTGTGTGTCTCTTCTTCATCTTCGTGAACTATCGTCGAAATTTTATTCCCTCGCGTGGACGACGTGCGTTATAATCACCTCGCGTGGACGACGTGCGTTATAATCACCTCGCGTTGAAGACGTGCGTTATAATCACCTCGCGTGGAAGACGTGCGTTATAATCACCTCGCGTGGACGACGTGCGTTATAATTACCTCGCGTGGAAGACGTGCGTTATAATCACCTCGCGTGGACGACGTGCGTTATAATCAACTCGCGTGGAAGACGTGCGTTATAATCACACCTGATGATGTAATTAATTAAAACCTAAATTCAATGAAAAATGCGATGTTGCAATTAAAGAACATAAGTTCAATTTTTGTTCATGCAACGTGAATGTGTTGTTTGAAGCGTTCATGCAGCGTGAAACTGTTTTGTAGTCAGCACGCTGCTGACACTCTATGCTGACAGTGCCAGTGTCAGCACACACATCACTGTCAGTCACCTCCAGTTCACGCCTCTGTACCTGTATGTACACTCACACCTGTGTACACACTGCCTGTGTACACACACTGCCTGTGTACACACACTGCCTGTGTACACACACTGCCTGTGTACACACACTGCCGGTGTACACACACTGCCGGTGTACACACACTGCCGGTGTACACACACTGCCGGTGTACACACACTGCCGGTGTACACACACTGCCTGTGTACACATACTGCCTGTGTACATACAGACACTGTCTGTGTACACACACTACCTTTGTACACACACTGCCGGGGTGCACATACTGAATATGTATACACATTATCCGTATATCTATACAAACCCAGTAAGGTGTATTGCACAGTATTGTGTAATACACAGTATTATGTCCTTACACTGTATTGTGTATTTCAGTGAATTGTATATTTACAGAATTGTGTATTTACATTGAATTGTGTATTTACACTGAATTGTGTATACGCACTGAATTGTGTATATGCACTTTATTGTGTATATACACTGTATTGTGTACATACAGTATGGGGCAAAATAATACAACACATTGATTAAATCACCAGATTGCACATCTATAGACCACGTACAATTAAGAAAATTTAACTATATATAAACAATAGTATAAAAAGGTTAATAATGTATCTAAAACCCACAAATATTTAATAGAAAAAATATATGGGAACATGTACAACAAATACTTGAGCAAAAGTTTCAACACATTTCCAGATATACATACATAAATACTTCGTTGCATAGCCCTTATTATTAATTATGGCTTCGAGACGTTTATAGTAGTTCACAACCAGCCTTTTACAAGTTTCGGGCGTAATCTTATTCCATTCTTCAATGAAAATTTCTCTGAGTTCACTGATGTTATTGGGACCTCTCTTCTGAATCTTCAATTTCAATTCCCTCCACAAGTTTTCGATCGGATTCATGTCCGGGAATTGACTTGGTTATTCTTAAATGTTTATCTTCTTCATCCTCGACCATTCCTTGGTTTTGTTTGCAGTATGCTTTGGATCGTCGTCTTGTTGGAATATCCATCCACGTTTCAAATTGAACAAACGAGCTGAAGGTAGGAGTTGCTTTTCCAATATTTCACGATATTTCCTGCCATTCATGGTTCCTTCATTGATGTGAAGTTTACCTACCCCTGATGAGCTGAAACATCCCCACACCATGATTGAACCACTTTCAAACTTAACAGTGGATATGGTGCACTTTGGTTTATACTCTTCGTTTTGTTGCCTCCAAACATGGTTTGTGCTGTTTCTCCCAAATAGTTCGATTTTGGTTCCATCTGAGCACAGTACTGAGTTCCAAAACGCTGCTGGCTTGTTCAAATGGTCGTTGGCATACTTCAGCCTGACCTTGCCATGACGTTTCTGGAGAAGAGGTGTCCTACGAGGGGTGCGGGAGCAAAGACCTTCACGGCGCAGTGCCCTGCTGATCGTGTGTTTGCTAGCTTCGATACCAGATGCCTTGAGGTATCCTTCAATTCTGCTCGAGTAGTTTGAGGCCTCTGCATTACTATTCGGACCAATTTTCGAGCAGCACGGTCGTTAATCTTCCATGGACGGCCAGTTCGGAGTTTTTTGAGAGTCGTATTCCGGCATTTCCACTTACGTATTATGGTTCCAACCGAGGCTATAGGAACACACAGATGTGCATTTATCTTCCGATATCCCAAACCTTCATTATGGAGCTCTGCAATACGCTCGCGAAGATCTTGGCTGATGTCTTTATTCTTACCCATGCTTACGACCTTTCACAACGAGAGCTACTGTACCAATGACACGTTATTGGAGATGAATGCTGATGAAAGTTTGATTGCCAAATTGAAGAATGTATTAGAACATTCTGGAATAATCCTACAGTAATTTTCATGTATCATATCGAAAAAAAGTCGGGTATTGTAAACTGTTGTTCACGTATTTATTATAGATGTCCCTATGTATTTTTTCTATTAAATATTTGTAGTTTTTAGATATATTATTGAGCTTTTTATACTATTGTTCATATGCAGTCCAATTTTCGTAATTGTACGTGGTCTATAAATGTGCAATATGGCGATTTAATCAACGTGTTGTATTATTTTGCCCCCCACTGTACACTGCATTGTGTATATACACTGTACTGTGTTTATACATTGGACTGTGTATTTACACTATGAACTGTGCATTTACACTGTATGTACTGTGTGTTTACACGGTATTGTGTATTCTGGTACACAACTGCCCCTGGTAAATGTCACAGAACACTAAGACTAACTTCAATGAAGTAAAGAGGCGTGCAGAATTTAACTCAGCTCATAACTAGTTATAATTCAAGTCAACCATCCAATCACTAATTTTAATCACCCTGTTGCTAATGATGATGAGATTGAACGGAGGTGATGAGGGTGATGTAACATCATCACCTCCTGCTGCCACACCCAGGGCGTTCCGTCATACAGGGGTGCTCTTGATGGCAAGCGCTCTCATCAAGTCGCATCAAGACCTCACATCAACTCTCATCAAGCGCTCTCATTAAGTCACATCAATACCTCACATCAAGTTGCATCAAGCCCTCTCATCAAGTTGCATCAAGCCCTCTCATCAAGTTGCATCAAGCCCTCTCATCAAGTCGCATCAAGCCCTCTCATCAAGTTG
>VCRD01009226.1:0-15278 GCA_006783055.1 Trinorchestia longiramus
CAAAACCAACCCCTATGCACAACACCAAACAACAATCAATCCCGTTACAACACTCAAAGGTAGTTTTAGTTTTGCCAGAAGAGGAAAAGAAGTTGTTATCTCCATGTTAAGGATTGTGACTAATCGTTTGCAGATGCCAGAAATAAAAGATAATGTCCAGTGAAAGTCCGAAGTGGAGATAAATTAAAGGGCGCTAGCCAGCGCCTGATGGATGTGGTGGTAGCTACTACAGAAACAGGGAAAATTATCATTTTTGAGGAACGCACTGGTTCACAAAATGTGCATATTGACCTCAAAAAGCAGATCCGTGTGAACACAAACTGAACCTTCAGTAG
Organism: Trinorchestia longiramus; assembly: GCA_006783055.1. Classification (NCBI taxonomy): domain Eukaryota; kingdom Metazoa; phylum Arthropoda; class Malacostraca; order Amphipoda; family Talitridae; genus Trinorchestia; species Trinorchestia longiramus. Next base: position 336 of record VCRD01009226.1, read on the forward strand.
CAACTCCCATGGGTCATATGGCTGATTTTATACGCAGAGGACGGCACTTACAAAGCCTTTCATTTATTAGTAAACTGAGAAAAATAAAATTATGACAAATTTTGTTCATAGACGTGTGTTAATTTGTTTCATTTCATTTGTTCTCAGCAATTATTCTAATACTCTGAAACTGAAGTAGTAGAACAGAGACGAATTCTCACCTGTCTATTTCCCTCAACAGAGAAGTGTCCATCTCTAGAGGGATATACTAGGTTCCCCTCTACTGAGAAGAAAACATAAAATCATATGCTTTTTTGCCAGAGTCATTGAATTCTCTAACTGCATTCACGATTATAGTTGTCCATAAGGTTCAGATTTTTTTCATTCTTTTTTTCAATATCGGCGACAGTGTGACACTTTTAGGATGCTATAATTCAGCCAGCACAAGTGAACTTTGCAGAGCTGAAGGTAAAAAATTCTTTGTATGTGCTCTACAGAATATTTTAAAATCAAACTAAGACCGGTCCCAGTGATGTTACTTTAAAATTAATCCATAACATAATTTTGTTGTGAAGAGAGAAGAAATCAAAGGAACTCAAAAACACAAGAACTCAACGAGTAAAAACGAAGAAACGGAATTTAGAACAAATGAACAGGATTAGTCTCCACAGCTTCCCGAAAACCACAAAATTTAACAAAACAACAACAACAAAGAGAACACACATGGCGAGTGACAGTAGAGCTATGTCCTTACAAAAACTTAAGAGCAGAATTATCAAAATGATTTCGTGAAGCATATCCAATTTAGATCACCAAAGAGTATAGTTTCCGAAACCGTTTTCATTTAAAAAATAAAAAAGGCTGATAGTAGTAATGAAAACATTGAATGATTTATTTGACGTGAATACTGTTTTTTTCATTATGAAAATAGATGATGATAGCTCATGAATGTTGTACGTGTAACAGGCAGTTCAGCTCGGCAACGTCTCTCGGTCATCATGTACTGAAACACAGGCAATACTCAACACACAGCTTAGGTTCAAGTATAATTAACCAGTTTAAAACTAAACTTACGAACGAAAAACTTCCCTCACTCCCTTATTTGCAATAAATTTTAGAATTTACACTTAATTCCTAAAGAGTAAACGTTTGCGTTACTAGTCAAAAAGGTTAGCATTGAGTGAGTTTCAAGAAAGGATTACAATCTATGAACTATGTCGAGTGCAAGTCTCGCGGTTCTCTTAATGTCGAGTGCCGGTGGATGTAAATACGGAGAGTATCCATAACGCCACCCACGCTCGAAACCTAGCCAGTTATGATGCAATGAAACTTCAGGTGCTACAAGAAGCAGCAGCAAGGAATAATGGGTGTGTCTGCGCGGCCTCGATGAAATTGTCCGGTGACTATAGAATAGAATAGAATAGAATGAGGCTATAGGAACGAACCTTCTGGCCCATTCTTGGGTCGGATAATTACTTCGATAATTATTCGGTTGTTTACCCAAGTCCCATGCCGTATTTCTAGCCGCGTCAACCATGTCGGCAGCGGGATTCGAACCCGGGTCTTCCCGCTCGCAAGCAGATTCGCTCACCAGTCGACCAAGCCGGTGATAACTACCATCACGAACAGGTCGCAGCTGTGCAAGTCATTGTACTACCACACCTCATAGGTGTGATTGTCATGTGCAGCTGAAGTATGACTACTGTTAAAATATTTACCTGAAGTTTAGCTGTTTTAATATTACTATTAACTGCAGTCTTCAATTAATAACAACGCATGTAAAATTAAAGTTGTCATGAAATCACAAGCACGATAATTTTGAAGATGTTTTGATGAGTTCATCAAGAGACGAACTGGTCAATACAAATCTTGAAAATTACTCAATTGGACAAATCAAGACCAAGCTCATTTTCGATGACAATAATTTGTTGATTTCCATGGCACATTCTTGGGTTTAATATAAACTGAGCCTTAAATATTTAAAGTCGTTCGAACATATTCATGGACATTCATTTTTAATAATTTGATACGAAAAAACACTACGGCACAGGAATGGAACAGATTCTTGTGTGCTCAAAGCCATGGAGCACTGAACACACAATACAACAATCAACATCTGTACATGAAACACGTCAACATGACCTACATCTTCCAAAGAGTTTTTAATTATAATTTAAATCATTATCCGGGCTTTAAAACATGCACGACGTTACAACAAGATCAAGATTCCACACGTTCACTAAGTGTTACACAAACACTTCATTAAATTTATGCCGGATGTATTTGTACAAATGAGATCGTCACAGCTGGCCGTATTTAAATAAAATCAGGGATATAACACGCGTCAAATAAAACAAATAAAAGAACCACAATTGGTATGGAAAATTATACCACTCAACGCTTAAAATAGAGGCTTTAACGCATCGGGTTCTTAAAAATATATATAAATCTGAGATGCATGCAAAAATTTTCATCGAAAATTATTTTGAACTCCAGGTACCTTCTTCCACAGGATAATGTTGCAAAGCAGTGATCTATATAACTATTTTTCTGACTCTTTGCCGTTTTTAATCAGTAAAACTAAGTTTCTTCTCATTCAAAAGGTTTTCTTTAGTAAGCTTGTAATAACCTTCTGATCACTCCACGCAAAAATTTACTTTAAACTATGAGTAGATTTTATTCGCACAAAAATCATTTTATGTGTCCTCGGAAGAACCATTGCCATCTGGGAATGTCACATCCATCATGGACTTGTGTAAGTGTGGAGACAACAAGGTCGGTAGGGAGGCAGATGGGTCAAGGATAAACACCCATTAGGCATGATGTTCGGTCGGCCATGCTTCACAACACATATATAATAAAGCCGTCGTTTACGCCTTGAAATATCAGAGGGTATTAGTTATCGTACTATATTCGTTCGAATAGACTCTGCTTATTTAGTCGACTACACATATTCTATCAGAGAGGCAGTTACCGTACCTAACAGATACACCAGTTGTTAATAAGTGTGTCACGAAGGACTTTTTGAGCCCGTCTCACATGTTGTGGTGTGTCTGAAACTGTGTGCCTGGCTCCAAAGAGGCCGTTGTCGAACCCTCATGCAGTACTCGCTGTACTCATGTACAGCACTTATGCAGTACTCTGGTAGAGCATTTATGTAGTACTCACAGTACTCATGTGGGGTACTCATGTAGTACTCACAGTACTTATGTGGGGTACTCATGTAGTACTCACAGCACTCATGTGGGGTACTCATGTAGTACTCAGAGTACTCATGTAGGGCACTCATTCAGTACTCAGAGTACTCATGTAGGGCACTCATTCAGTACTCACAGTACTCATGTAGGGCACTCATTCAGTACTCATGTAGGGCACTCATTCAGTACTCAGAGTACTGATGCAGTACTCATGAAGGGCATTAACACAACACACACACGCAGTACTCAAACAGTACTCACAGGTCATGGACTTGCGAAAGATGAGACGCTTTCCAGGGTCCACGGTGCCCACACTCCAGGAGTCGTCTGACTTGGCACCATCTGGACATAGATATGCAGTTAAACCTCGTGCTTATTGGCAATACAATGCTGGGTCATCTCTCTGACCTACCAGGGTAGCTGATAATTACTGCGACAAAAATTTTTTCCGATTAATGTGGCGTTGCATCACTTACTGTTTTTTTTCCAGAATTAGAGAAAATATTGGCATGCACATGCGAATAGCATGGCTTATCAATACATTGTTTATTCAAATAGAAATGTTTGTTCGTCATGACATCAATGCCCATCGTTCAAATCAATGAATTAGAATTCCATGTACGACAGCGTGTACCAACTCTGAGTGCATGGCTAAAGACTGAAGTACATTTTCTGAACGAACAAAACAGCTCATCCTACACACAATCTCTCCCAGCAACAGGTTCCAATGTACACGGGAGAGAACAAACACGATGGCGAACGTCTCAATAACCATCTAGTATTCTGAAGTCCCTCAACGACATTTGGTCTCCCATCCTCTCGTTTAAATCTGGTAAATACAGCTTTGTTCAACAATAAGTCATAGACAATTTCCCCATCAGTTCCATAGTATACAATAGGCATGTCTACTACACAGTCGTCCCACACAACCAACAGCCTGGTTTCAGGGAAGATCTTAGCGCATCAGCTGCATAACCTTATTTCACTGAAAGATATTAATCCACTAGAAGATCTACACATGAAAATTCACGTGTTTTTCACTGAATTTGTTCGCCCGATTCGCCAGTGGACGCGGGCTTTGCGGAGTTTCCACATTGAAGGATGTGCTTTTGGTATCCACAATGCATGTATAACGTACGGAATTTCCATCTATCTCAATCCTTAAGAGCGTAACAGAGAGACAGACCAAGGAAGCAACAAACTGTGTATTATTATATGGTAGGTATAATTCTTATTCCATGCATATAGTTGGTTTTAACCTCAATTGCACTCTTCTAAAGCACATAGTTTTTGTTTACACCCTGAGATTTCATTTCTCAGTTATTGTACTTAACATACAACGAAGATAAGAATCTATTTGTTTACACATTGACATCTCATTCATCAGTTATTCTATTCAACACACAACCCAGATAATCTTCATTGCTGTTAATCATACGACTGCCTTTTTCGTTCCTACACTACATGTATACTCCCCACACTATATAACATTACTAGTACATTTTAAACTGGAAAACACATTTTTCGTAAATTACTCCAATCCTCTCTTATGAAACCTACAAATGTGTTAAATCATTTACCCAACCCTGTATTTCCTAACATTTGAACTGCTCTCGCCCACACGACTTGAGGTTGGCGTTTTCAAATTCTGATAGTTATGGGAAATTTGACAATGTGCAAAACCAAGGTAGTTCTTTCTCAAAAGTTTCGAAAGTTAATCATCCCCGACACATTGTTACTTACAATTCTTTGTAATTTACTCTATTCTAAAAAATTCCCTTGTTTTTCGATGAATTTCTTTCATTTGCTAGTTTACGCTGCCTTAGCGAAAGTTTCCATATCGAAGGGAAAGAAGGCAAATAACAAAAAAAACGTATTTTATAGTAATCCAGCACTTTTGGTATCCACAAAACAATGCTTAAAATACATCTATACTCGTTCCATTGAGAAATCAATACTTAACCTTAGATAAATACTTCATTTCAGCTCATTAGAAATGTTTTGTTTGAAAATAATTTCCCTCGTCTATTTCAGCAGCGAGAGAAAACATATTTTATATTCGTAAATACACGACGGCTTTTATGTTATAAGATAGATTTAGTGTGACCATGTCCAGGTTCCCTAATTTTCCACAAAATTAGAACATCCAACGTAATTCCATTAAAATCTCAACGTATCATTAAGTACTAGAAACTTGAAAAAATGAATGAATATACGATTGTAATGAATACACGTCTTCAGTTCATACTCAACACCAAATAATTTTTCTAAAACTGCTGTCTCGATAATCATTAAATCCTATTCCATCCCATTTCTCAAAGAATTTTTATAGATCATTCTTCATGCATTTGTTGGCTCACGAACGCATTCTAGAATTTTTTCTCTCTAAAGCACGACTACCACTGACTGCCAACTAAACTAGACACACAAGAGCAGGCATCTGTAACGTATCTTTCTCGACGAAACGCAGGAATCCAACGCTTTCCTTTGTGAACGCTAAGGATTCTCGTGATCAAGTGCTTCTGCTGTTCATAATAACTGCTCAAAACTTCAGCACCTCACTTGATTTCCCTTTTATACCTACAATTGGGGAACCAATTTCGTTGTTCGTGATGATTCTATACATCATAAACAAGCACAATTTGAAATGTTTCGTCGTGAGAATAGTAGAGGGGAAATTGTTAAAAGTATAGAGTAACGGTGTCGCCTATTTTTACGGTTTAGGCTCAAAATTTTCACCTCCATCGGCTTAAATTTTTTTTCGTGGCATGGATGTCAACAGCAAAGGAGTAACATGCCCCAATATCGTGTGACAACCATGGAAACAGTTGAGCTGCCTCCATTCTGCCACCATAGGCGTAGGGTAACAAACGTTCGTACCATATTAGGTTCAGAATAACAGTAATGCTAGTTCAGTAAAATACAGTAATAAATGCTAATTCAACTCTCATAACTACCGAAATAGTTCGCCATATACTATGTATATGTAAGTGAATAACCATCGTTTAACTCTCGATCACCTAGAATTCGCGCCCGCATTCGAATTTTATTAACTTTTTATTCATCGCGGGCAAGTGGAAGGCCTTAGGTTATCGTGAGAATAAAGTGGTGAGACGTGCTTGCAAGGGAAATTATGACAAAACTGGACGTGATATTTCATGGAATGAGAACAAAGGTAGTAATTATGTTTTGAACTATAGAGGGCCGTGCATGGCTATTATAAATGATGAGATTGAGGAAGAAGCTGATCATCAACTGCGTAAAGCCAAAGCTTTTATACAATAGATTCGTGTTGTTCTTCGAAGGAGTATTGGAGCGACGGGCTGAATATTTGTGCGACGGAACGGGTATTAGTATGACGTTTCGTGCGTTAGTACGAGGAGTTTCATGTCATAGACAGCTCTGCTCGGTGAACACATTAGGCGACCGAATAACAGACCTGCTGGATATAAGATGCAAGAAAACGAGGAAGAAACTTGGTTTAAATGAATGAAGAAAAGAAGCTGAGACAGGAGTACAGCGTGTAGTGAGCGGCTGGTGGTTTGGACATACTGAGAGACTGCCTGAACAGTGTTAAGTTAATGATGGTGTTTAGAACAGTGTCAAGTTAATGATGGAGTTTAGAACAGTGTCAAGTTAATGATGGAGTTTAGAACAGTATCAAGTTAATGATGGAGTTTAGAACAGCGTCAACTTATAAGTGAATACAAAAAAGGACCTTGGTGCCAGACCGAGGTATGGATAGCTGAAGCGACAGCATCGCTGAGAGCTACATTTATACAGCAACGTTAAAGCGTGCCAGAGGCAGCAAGGAAATAATGACGCGTATGCCAGTAAAGGACATAGGACTTGATATGGCATGGGACTTTTGTATCAATCCAAGAATGTGCCAAACGGCTCGTTGCTATTGCCTTATTCTATTGTAAAGCTTACACGCAACTACACTGAGGTTTGATCTCGCCCCTTACTTGCGTTCCCTCCAGGCACGATAACGAGACAGCGGTGACCTGCTGTCCCTCCGGAGAGGATAAATTAAACGTTCACTTTTACCCCCCGGGTTGCGCAGGGTTAATTATGGTAAGCATCAGAGTCAACTAAAGCAGACTCCTAGTGTCGAACTAGCTCTTCGCTTGAACTGCTAGACTGGTGCTTGCAGCAAACTGTGACCTGCATGCAGTGAACACGAAGGCAGTAAGAGGTAACGTTTGTATGTAAAGGATTAATCCTTCGAGTTCTAAAGTAAAACTGCCAAATTTGACACGGCATAAGCTGCAGGATCCTGCAAAATGGCGCTAACAAACGAGCAACGTGTAACAACAATAGCACGAATGATCCAACTCATCTACGATTATTTCTTCTCGAATGAAGTATTGTCCGATCTTATTCATAATGTTGGAGGAAGAAATTCCAAAAATACGAATCAATTTCTTCATTGTAATTTATTTGAGCCTTTAGGACACTAATCAAACTCGCAGTTCTTGAATGTTTGGTTAGACCCACTTCAGAAATACAGCGTGCCTAAGAATTCGAAGTTGTCGGCAAAACGCACGACAGATTTTCCGGTTCTGGTGTTACTGGTTCATGCAAGGCGGCTCTCTATTTTTAGTATCCTCGTAAATTCGTCTTTTGAAAATAAATATCCCTTATGATCATAAAAAACATCTACTCCTACTTACCAATTCGTATTATACAATGAATTTACACATATTTCAGCTTTTCTCCTCTTTTCTTTACTTATATCTCGTTTTAGCAGAAATTAAAAGAACCTCCGCTCGGAAGCGCCATAACTCACAATGTTCACATGGTGTTCTATTTTATCAATGTTTTTGCATGCATTCTCCATTGACGTCTACAACTCGTAATTAAGGGAAGCTAGAAGCACCACCTTCCGTCATTGATGTGCTCTCCAAGTACATCTGCTGTGCGTCTTATTAAAAGGAATAAATTACTGTGTTTATTACTGAGATTTTCACTTGCTATTCGTAGCACAGAATACTGGATCATAATCCAGCGCCTGGAAGCAGATCTGTGTCGAGTAGTTCACAACAGCTCGCTATTCATCTGTACTGATCACTGTTAAAAACGCTTCTAATTGGTGGTGATTGCTAGTTTTTCGCATACTACTTTCACTTAGTACCTCCCTAACCACTCCAGTCGTGAGGTCCGTGTATTGAAAATTTGCAAGACTAGAAGCACTGTGTATCACGAATTATAAGACGTGTTTATAATCTATCAATAATCCGAAAAAACTATCCCGTGTCCCACAAACCAAAGGCACGTGACAGTGAACAATTGGTTGGGATATGACTTGGAGAAATTATTTTTTCTGATCATTTCCTTCAATATTGAGGGCGCGGTGATGTTTTCAGAGTTTAATGTGACATTCAATGCAGAGAAGATATAATTTGCACAAAATTACGGATCCTGATGAACATTAGCGCACCCATCACTAGAGTAGCAATACTTTACCGAGGAATACGAGAAGATACAAGAACTCCTCGCTTAATAAAGCACGTCAAAACTCAACATGAGCTCAATATCGAAGTGACGGAAACAAAGAAAACAAGTAGGAAAGACCAAAAACAACGAAGCACGGCTGTGTTTAATTAAAAAATAGTCACTAAACTGAGATCCACGTCAACCAGCAAACGGCTGAACAGTTAGTTAAAAATTAGTATGTATTATTTGTACTTGCAAATTACGCAAAGTTCAACGTCAGTCGAGCTCAATCTTTCTAACGAACTTTTTGATTTATTTCACAAAATAGCACAAACCGTACGGGTTGTTTTCGGATAAATGAACAGGATTCAAGTCTTGAAGATCGACAATTCAATGTAATCAAGTATGAATAAATTGAGACAGGAAATTATAACGATTACGCTGAACTCGAGCTACAGAAATACTTGTAATAAGTAACATATGTATGCTTTACGATAAAAATTTTTACCAAAAACATTCTTGAACTGAAATTACTGTTGCACATGTAAAAAATTCGAGCTGTCAACAAGAATTCTTTGAAGCGCACAAAAATAGTAATTGATGTTGACCTTGAACCCTGTAGAAGGGCACGTAAAAACAGCACATGTTTTTCATTATATTTCAAACGAAATTTGAGCAGAATTCATCTTTATCTTATCAGTGGCCATCGTAATTGAGATCATAATGATCTGCACGGTCGAGATCAGTAAGAAAGTGTGGGAGCGCACCTGATCCCACAGGAGAGTGGGAGACGGGTGTGATGGTGGCGACAGCAGCGGCAGTGGATGAGGCAGCAGCGGCGGCAACCGCAGCGGCAGACGTGGCAGGTGCAGAGGACGACGGTAATCCTCCATCTCCAGTGGTGGCCAGGACAGAAGTGCCAGCAGGTAGCTGAGCGAGCGACGACGCAACACTGGCGCTGATCACGGGAGGAGTGTTGCTATTGCCTGCTGCTAAATTGGTGGGTGGAGCTGCGGGTGACAGCTCAGTCGTGCTCTGGAGCGGGTCAGGGATTGGTGTGTTATTGTCGGTGCTACAATTGCTGCCGTTTGTGCTGTGATCACCTACAGGCACGCCAGTGGATGCTAGAGCTGGATCATACGGTCGCTTGGCAGGAGGAGGTTGAGTCTCCTCGTCCTCCTCTTCGTCATCATCATCGTCTTCCTCCTCACTCGAGGTTTCCAACGTAATTATCTCTACGTTTGATGAAGATTTTTTCTTGGCTGATGGATCGCCGCCGTTGCTGGGCACCTCCTCTACCACTGAGTCTGTAATGATCAGTGGTATTAGTACTCGATTTTACTAGTGTACTGTGCTTAAATACACGCAAGTGATACACGTAAGTTAAAAATAAATTTGTCAAACATGCATGTACTCTGTGAACCAGCACACAGCCAATGTAAATGAACAATGTGCAGCAATTAATTTTAATAATTCTCAAGGGGATTATTTTACTTGTATATCAATGAAATAACTCGAGAATATTTAGTTCAATATGATCCTTACACACCACACACAACCCCAATAGAAGTGTGGCATCATAGAAATGGTTGCTCACATGCATTAGTTTCTAACGGTAATTTGCAACCCAAATTCATATTTTCTTTATAACACATTTCGCTTACCTAAAGCATTTTTCATACTCCATCCGTTCGAAAACCAATTAATGTGCCAATTAATGGAACACAACTTGAGAACAGCAAATTTTAAAGTCAGTTATTCTTCTAATCCAAGATTTTCCACTAAAAGAAAGCTCGCATGATGAGCTACCATCATCATTACTCAACACTCGTTATATAATTATTATAAGCCTATTCACTGAAAAGAACATTTGGAACGGAAAGTAGTTAACTGAGATCGTTAGCATAGCATAGGCACACCCAGTGCAAGATCATGTACTGACCGTCAAACACAACTTTGCTGGGAGCAGCAGCACCAGAGGCAGAGGCTGGAGGAGGCCCTGTGTCGTCATCGCTGTCACTCAGCGTTTCGATAGCAACGATGCTCTTGCGCTTCTCCGCCTGGGGCTCTGGACGATCTTTCTTGGGCACCAGGGGCGTCCACATGCCGTCCTTGTGCAGGGTCACTTCGTTGCTCGTCGTGTTCAAGCTTAACACTTCTTGGAAGTATCTGCACACAAACAAACACTGTCAGCCTTCAAAAGTAACCCCACACAAACAAACACTGTCAGCCTTCAAAAGTAACCCCACACAAACAAACACTGTCAGCCTTCAAAAGTAACCCCACACAAACAAACACTGTCAGCCTTCAGAGAAAGTAACTGCACACACACAAACACAGTCACTATTCATAGACTGTACCTACATCAACCACAAAAATAAAGCCTTCAGTACAGAATTACAGTTACATCGTTGTTGGCTAGGTTGACTAAGGTAGAAAGATGCATGCGAAAAAAACGAAGAAAAGGTCACAATTGGAAGGCAGTTTCACGAATAAAATTTTAAACCACGAGTAGTATAAAAAGTTTTAGTGATACTTTCTGTTTAATTCATTTCGCTCGTTATACTTACAAAACAAAATTCCTGATTTCGTTACAAGCAAAACTGTATAATATAGAGCGACTGCTTCATCAAGAAAGTATTCAAAAATTTTGAAAAATGAATTCAATACAAATTTATCAGAACATGTAGGAATTTACGCAATTCTGATATCTAAGTTTAGACTGAATCTAAGCGAGAATATCATAAGCACCAATGTGCAATGAGAAAAGCGTTTCACCAACAATGGTAGAATAAACAGTCTTGAAAGAAACCTATGCAAAATGAGCTCTTGGGGATTATGTTACAATGAACGGTTAACGAAACACGTAACACTTCTCATTCATTGACAAAAAGCATTGAGAGTAAACTGAAGTTTCCACCACTAAAACTTCTACCACACTACTACAAGAGAAGTAAAGCTGGGAATAAAATGAGCACGGAGTTGATGTTCAAATACGAGTCCATGTTCAGTGTCTGAAGAGAGCAACGAGCACACAACCGTTAGAGCTGAAGTGGGAGAAAAGAAAACAATATTTCGCAGTAATTTGCAATATTTGACTGTGATCTTACCCGTCAATGACGAGTGTGTCGTATATTGCAGGCTTATCACAGACGGGGCAGGTCCAGGTGGGTTTCCTTTCGTTCATCTGGAGGTAGAGAGAAGCATCGAAGCACTGCAGGTGGTTGCAAGTGTTGGCTCTGCAGGGCAGCAGCATCCGCATCTTGCCTAGTGGACACATCAGCGAGCAGCGGAGCGATGTAGTCGCTATCTCGCAGTCCGCGTCCTCGTTTAGCTTCTGCTTGACTGGTCAACACAAACCAACATTGAGACAAAGAAATTTGTACCGGAGTAAAGAATTAGAGACCCAGGAGGGTCTCTTGCAAAGAAATAACAATAATCATCTCTTGTAGACTAATATATATTAGTGCAATAACAAAGAAAATTCAGTTACGCTTCACAGAGAATTTGTCGTACATCAAAATATCTTCGTGGCAAATATATTAAATAATTTGAATTTTAATTCAAATTTAAAAAGAGAATCAGCGCTAAGACTTTTGACTTTGAAAATATACTTCAAGAAATACTTCAATTCCATGACTCTCTAATGTAATCGAGGGTTACACACAGAAAAATGAAACTTGCAGTTCTTATCAGAAGAAATGAAACTCTACTATCCTCACTTACATCAAAGCGAATGGTAGGACTATTGATCAATCAATTTGATACGGTTTTACATAAATATAAAGCCTAAAAGTCATAATTTATTGTCAAAACATTCTTTTCCCCAACTTGGAACTATGCTTGCTCGTAGAGAAGAACGTGTGGTGCACTAAAGAGAGAACAGTAGTAAGAAAGAGAATAATATTCGGCACTCAAGACTCAACGAGGGAGCAGAGGGAAGTGGGGCAAAGAGAAAAACATTCGACTCTATTTGACTCACTGAGGGAACGGGTGAAGTCAGCGATGCGCACGCCCTTGGACTTGAGGCGGTGGAGAAGGTCGTCCGAGGAGAGCTTCTGAACGAGGTACACAGAAATAACGTAGCAGCGCCCGTACTCCGACGCCCACGACACCTGTACAGGCATGCACGTTAGTAACCCCTGCATCAGCAACTCTGCATCTTACAACTACCACTTTTATTTCCCTAGTCCGGCACATGTCCTACTCTCACTGCGTCCACCTATGCACACACTCAGAGTCGAAAGAGATCATGGCTTCATTCATTTCAGTCACAAAGCTAATTTCAGAGATTTGATCCCAGAATTGTCATGTGTTGCTTAAGCCTTAATGAGAACGTCAAAAAGTTTCAGTGATCAATTTTACAAATAGAGTTTTCAGAAGCGGCACATCAGACTCTGATTCGGAGAATGTAAATAGTATAATGGTTCTAATTAACAAACGAGCAGGGACTGAGATGTCCCTATAGTATTCTAAAGGTTAATTTATTTCCACAGACCTCACGCTTATTTCTAATTGCAAAAATGGCAGAGCCAAGATTGGAACGTACCAATAGATAGCAAGTGCGGCGCGCCACGATGCTACTCTAGTATCGATCACTTCAATGCACTCAAACGAAATGGACCTAACACAAATTCAGATCTCAAACGTGTCGTGTTAGTAGCAGCACGACAGCATACAGTTCAGTTTATTGTTGGTACTTCCCAAGACCCAGACACTCGTGGATGCTACAGACACTAGCTGTCTAACTGCTAATAAGAATTACTTTAATAGTAAATAACAAGAATATTCTTTTTGATGGAGAGCAGCGGGGAGATTTGATAGCTACCTCACAGATCTCGTCCTCGTTTAACTTTTGCTTGACTAGTATAACTGTTTGAAGCCACGGTATTTGTGCTAAAATAAAGAGTTAAAGTGCCCCCATTTGTGAAGAACTACCAGAGGGAGCAAGATGGACGACCAGTTACCTGGACCCTGTTGGTGACGGTGGGAGAGATCCTGCACAGGGCCGTGATGTTGACAGGGCGTGAAGGTCTCTTTGGCTCGACTCCAGGCTTGTTGGTGGGGATGGGGCTCTGGCGAGTGAGAATTACTTCAATACATTCTATTCACAAGCGATTTATTACGTTATTCATGTGCTTTATTTCATTTCACAGTTACATTAAGATATTAATGAATCTGATGCACTAATATAGATACAATATTACCATTATCTACGGTAATATAAAACTCATAGGGTAATAAACGATCGTAGAACAAGTTATACACTAATACCAATCAAATAGCAAGTAATTCAACTATTATTTAATCTACCGTACCATGGCGAGTTTACCCTCAGTGCAAAACACACATCCGTACAACTGAAGCACAAATTATGTGAAAACACGCCTCAAGAGAAGCATAACGCAAGCATTAAGCATCACATACTCAGAGCCAGGTCGTGACTCCTGCACTGAATGCAGCCTCACCGGTAGAGGACACATTTTGTCGTTTATTTTGACAGCGATGTTGGGAGGGAAGTTATCCTCTTGTTCACAGGACGTCTCAAGGAGGCAAAACCGCATCTGCACCTGCAACACAACGCAGGTATACTGAAAACAATATCATTTACACGCACATAAAGCCCTATGCCTCGAAATAATTATTAAATTAATACAACACGGACTGTTCTCAGCAGAGCAGTCTCTCGTCTGTTTAACATGTAATAAAGACCTCATGCATCTTCAACAATTGACATTGAGTACAATAAGGTTTACAAACTTAACTCAGTGTGCCTCCCTAAAGATTTCCACTTTATTTCGAAGAGTATAACTGCTCCAAGGCTGTGGTAATATAAATCTTACTTTATATCATAAAAGCCAAGGATATGCTCAATTCTGTAGAACCTAGAACATAAATTATGTAAAAAAGCCAAAAGGTTAGACATGCAAATGCATTCTGTGCACAAATAATTTTAGAACTAATAGAAGCAAAGGGTTATGTACAGTTCCTGTAAAGTCGTCTTAAACTCAGAATAAAATCGGTACTCTTAATCCTTCCCCATAACTGGCTGAATAGAAATAAAATGTGATTTTACATTCAGCACTCTATTTCCACCATCTATTTTCCTAGTCACAACTTCCAACCAACTATTGCGACTGATTTTATGCCAGTAATATGTAAAGCTCATTCCTTATCATTACTCAACACGATAACCACGTGTTATCGTGTATCTGCCCTGTCTACCTACACCTGAGTGTTGTAGTCCAACAGCTCTTGAGGGCTTTGGTTGTCTACCTACACCTGAGTGCTGTAGTCCAACAGCTCTTGAGGGCTTTGGTTGTCTACC
>VCRD01009227.1:0-13335 GCA_006783055.1 Trinorchestia longiramus
GTTATTATTAAGTGAGGTTCATGAATACTATATTAGACGGGCTTGTTAATTTTGACATTGAACCTCCCAGGCCCACTTCGTTGTTCCTGTGTTAAATTGGTTTAAACGTCGCCCAAGATGATATATCTGATAGCCGAGTGGTGAGAGTCCAGGTTACATGTAATGGAAAATTTAGTGGTGTGAGTTCGAACGCACTCGTTGGCAGTGTATTTCGTGTCATATCGGCATTTGTCGCCCCGCCCCTTCAAAAAATTGACCAATCAGCGCCAAGACACAATTATTACGTCATGGATCACGTTCCCGCCTGAAAACCGTTGTTGGGGTGGTCAAGGCCAACCCCCCCATATGATCGTACTTTTCTTTACTGTACTGTGGCCTGTCCTGTCTGTACCTGTATTTGATGCACACGGCGCGTGAACATCATACGTACATGTCTATGAGCTTCCGTACATGTGCATTGAAACACCGACATGAACGTAGCTCTTTTCACGTTTACATAGCTTCACTTACATATTAGTGCCGCACGAAATGTGAGTTTGAAGGAGCTCCTACAAATCTTTTCGTAGATTTTGTATTTCTATAAAGTTGTATAGATGCAATTTTTTTGCGGTAACGGTGAAAAAATTCGGCCATGTGTTTTGGAAAAAAATTCTAACTCCTATTACAATCTTTCTTTATCGTCTAAATAAGGCATAAAATGCACGTAAAACAACAATTTGTAAAATATTTGCATTGCAATCCTGTTTCATTTCACAGAGGTGAAGTGTCGCATCAAGCCAGAAATATATAGTATTGAAACCTAAAAAGGAATATATTCAATACACTTGTTTGCTGTATGATCAAAGTTAAATTATTTTTGCTATACATAGCTAGAAATATCATATAAAGGTCAGTTTTGGTGACTTATTTCTTCTATGCACAAAATTCAGGTTAAACATGCGCTTAATAAACGTATTAAATGAATCGTTTAGATAAATTAAGAAATAGATGTCTTAAGGATAGAATTTAACAATGCTATTAGTTGGAGATGTGTGTAAATATATGGATGAATATATAAAAGTTAAATAACAAATATGAGAAACCGATTTTTCCGTTTACATGGTCATCGAAATTAGATATGAAACATAGATTTTAAATATTGAACGTAAGATTTTTAATGACACTTTTTCGGGGTGGGGGTGGACAGCTTCCACTTAATCACCACTAGGGGTGGACAATAAAAATGGTTAAAGAACACTATTTCTGAGATTGGTACATTCTCTGATTAGTCTATATACTTCATGTGTGAAGTTTGGGTTATGATGCTATCTATTACCTTTGGGAATGTGGTTTTTGTCAGCTTTTGTGATGAGAGCGTTGAATTCTGCTACCGTTTCATTTATGTCAATTATGGGATTGGTGTTGAGCGCTGCGAAAAGTTGTTCAGTTTGTTTGGTGACCCTTCCCTAGTTAACTTTTTGTAGTTCGTGTTTGTTTGCCAGGGATGGGTGGTGAGGTCCTTGGCAGTGTGTATTGTGACGATAATAGGGACTTCATTTTTTAGTATAATAATATGTACCTTATCAAGATGTAAAATCCACCAATAGTATTCACACTTAAATGCACAGTAATTTTTATTATCATATTCGTATTCTTCATTTGCCCCGTCTTTTCCTTGTGACATCAGATGGATTGTTTTTAAAATTTTAAGTTGAACAATAATAAACTATGAATTGACTTGGAACGTAAAATGTGCGATTCATCATGTACAATACATGTGTATGAAGAACGGTTATGACTTTTTCTCTGTTCGATGGCCATTTATGTAAATATATTAATTATTGATATTAATGTGATATGTTTAATCACATTAACAATCACATTATGTTAAATCACATGCCAAATAAATAAATGCATGCTGTATACTTCGACTATACGGAAGAACATTATTTTCGCATACGCCAATTATACTTATGTTATAAAGACTTTTCTTTCGAGTAGATTTATTCATTATCTTTTTTCCTCATGCACTGCACTTTCTATGCAAGAAAAATACGAATAACTTGCGGAAAGCAAATCTATTCAGAAGTTTTAAATTTCTGCCTGGTGACATAATAGCTCTGACTAGTGGAAATGGCCTTAAAAACAAGCGTCCCCATGTAAAATGAGTTAAATGACGTTTTGCTGATTATAAATTGAAAATTGTGAATAGAATTCACAGTAGTATATCATTTCGTCAAGTTATTAGTCTGGTCCGATTTCCCATGTCGGCTGAACAGTCAAGCTGGGGAAACAGCTAAAAATTCGAGGAATTTGCTAAATGTTCCTCAAAAATTGCATGGCGAAATGCGATTCTTGCAACGCTGTCACGTACGACAATGAAATACTTCTGAACACATGGATACGTTTGACAAGAAGAAATACGTTCCACAGAGTTAAATTTACATAAAAAATTATGTCCATATTCCAACATGTGGAGGTGGAAAAGAATATTAAAAGTGAATGTTCAGTTATTAATGGTAACTACATTTAATAGAAATCCCAAAGTAACCGACCTTAAAATTTGTAGTGCAATTCTGCTGAATGAGTTATTACCAAAAATTACAAACCTCAGCTATGTTTCACCCGTGATGAGTCAGAACTGCTCTGGGTGAAATTGCCAGTGCTTTCATATTTTACTGTAAAGAGCTTCCTCAGTTTCAAGTTAATAAGGATACAGTAACCCTGATTTCAGGCACAAACGCTGCTGCACCCGACAAAGTGAAACCTCTGCTCCTTTGTATCGCTCAGAAAACCTGACTTTTGGTGAATGGTGAAAACAAGGTTACAAGTAATAAGTCTCATTAATGAAAAAGTTCGGGTCACGAAGAATGAATACATTTCCTGAGATAAGAAAACATAGCGGCCCTTTGCACAACTGGTGAACGTATCCGCTTCCGAGCGGTGAGACCCGCGTTCGAACCCCGCTCCCGTTGCCTCATTCTTATGTATTTATTCTACTTATCCGTCCAGACGTAATTTTCACAATGATCTCGACAACAAAGTCATGTTCTAAATTAAGCCTTTTCATTTGATACACGTTTCACTGATCAGTATCCTCACATAGAAGTGGCATTTATGGCAAGTATTCCAACGTTCCTCCTACAACGTTCCAGGTAATATCTGTTTGATGAAGAAATAGTATTATTACTCATTTAGTGTTGAAATTCATCGTTCAGTCTTGACTTTCAACACGCAGACAATAACGTAACTTCATGGTTAAGGAACAAACTGAAGGAAACAGAGGTAAATTCTACTATTACCTTCAATATTCTTTTCATAGATAAATTAGCTAAACAATACGCTTTCAATCATTAACAATAATTTAAATTCGAAGATCTTATATTTTCGGTTTCAGTATCTAATTGAAAATTTTGAGAGTGTATAATAATAAGGTACTGAGTAATTCGAATTGTTTTATTGTACATACCCATTTCATTAGTTTACTAGATGCAATGATAATTTATTTTTGCTCGTACACTTTCAACATTATCAGTTATTGTGTTGTCATTGAATAAATTAGCCGTGTAGTACACAAGCACCTTTCGACTCCATGCACACAAAAGGTAGTTCAAATAACGATTCGACTTTTTTGTCACACTCACACCTGCACATTAGAAATTAATTTCACACATGCAATGATAATCGATTTACCAATCATTAGGCTCAGAATACAATCGGCTAGTGTTTTTTGTCGAACCTCAAATATAAATAATCATGCCACATGCAACCTCCAATTCCTTTATTTTTAAAGACTCATTGGTGTTCTTTCTGTCACCAGAATTTCTGAGTTGTTTTAAACCCAGAACCTTAAAGTAACGTCAGAGTATACATTTTAAAGTTTTTCTCGAACATTGTATTACTTATCACAATAGATGTATTCGAAAAATAAATATTCAAGAATTTCAAAATTTAATTGGGTTGTATTTCATTCTGTATGTATTGACATTTTTAGAAACAAATGGATTCAGTATTTGTTTTCCTCTAGCAGAGATCCCAGTGTTAACATTGCTATAGGTACTATCTAAGAAGTTTTTCTGGTTTAAAAATACTATCACTGAAATTTACGACGGTAGGACAGTACTTAAAGGTATCAGACAAAATTAAGTAAACAATAGAACTACCTTGTCTATAAAAATTGTTGCTTCATTACACAAAAGCAACAAACCCTATTTAATTGAGTACGGCATTGAAACCCTCACATTTTCTACTGATAAAGTTTTTTCTGGCATATACTCGTATAAACGGGCGTATTTTTTTTAACTGCGTTTTAAAATAAAACAAGTGCTGGCATTCTTATATTTAATATTTAAAGTACACAGAAATATTTAAAGTGTACCAAACTATTGATTGAGGTCGCTGCTTAAGTTCTTTGGAACCAAATGCTGTCGGTGAATTACATAATGAATTGTAAATACACCAGGTACTGCTTTCTTCAAATAAGAAAGAAACCCTTTGTATTTTCCCGTTAATGCGGGAGCTCCGTTTGTTGCACGGTCAATGATATTTTCCATAGGGATGCCTCTTTCTTTAACCCTTTCGATACCATGATGCAAATATCAAAACCTTTTCAATATAATTAACATCAAATTTTAAAAAGATGCTTTGTGATGTTTTACGGTCACTGCATTGTCCTGATCAAACTGTAGCTTGCACTGCCATACCAGCGTTTGCACAGACACACGTGTTGCTCTGCATCTTAAAATGTGCAAAATTTGAGCGGTACTTATTTGTACCGTCAGTATCGAAAGGGTTAAAGAACAGCTCAACTGTTGCAAAAATAGACTCCCCACGAGTATCTGTTACAAGTTGTTTTGCAAACAGCAATTCTTGCACTACTTCACTGTCTTTAATGAACCGAACATATCCCAAAAGTAGTGTTTCACTGTTTGATAGTGTGGACTCGTCTAACTGTAAGCCAAATTGTTGTGTTTTCAGTATGTTGCATAAAATGTCTTCAACATCTTTAGACATTTCATCAATTCTTCTTTGAACTGAATAATTACTAAGAGGAATAGATTTGGTAAATGCCCGTGGTCAAGCATGATGCACCACTGTTTGTAGAACTTATTCTATAACGGGCAAATGGACCTGCTCGCCAATTGTATGCAGTTTTCCCCATCGAGCAATTATTTTTGAATTATTGTGTGAACAAACGAGTCTGTCGTCGTTCTTCTGTGATTGCTTTCTCATAAGGGAAACAATAGAACTTCTGTTGCAAAATTTGTCACGTAAAGTCTGGAAATAATGCAAACTTTGATTCATTTTATCAGGATGACTCTTCCTTAAGCAATCAGAAGGTCTGGATGGTTTCATAGCCTCATTAGAGAACACTCCCACAGAAAAGACACATTGGTAATTTCTCAATATTAGGAACACTAATGAAACCGAACTTCAAATATTCAACACTATATTGCCTGCACTTTCTTTTTGATTCATTATGAGCCATGATTAAGGGCGGTTAAAGGATCTGAAAACAAATAAAGATTAAAAGTGAACATTAAAGTCACCAACACCCACAAACATGCCTACGTTTTATTAATGAAACAATGTTCTTGGTTGTGAAATCTTGAAAAATGAAATAATACTACAATAATGTCTAATGAAAACAATTAAATAATATGACTGCAACAAATTAACACCAATTTACTAAAAAATAGGAACTGTACAATGTTTATTAATTCATTCAACATTCATTCAACGAGAACAGATTGTACTTTGAATGAATTGACAATGATATTTGAACAACTGATGCAGTGAAACATCAACGAACCCTTATGTGCATTCATGAGGCAGGGGTACTTAACGCCCCCCTGTGCCGTGGTAACGCCAACAAGGGGCGTTTCCGCTCACTTTGGGAATCACTGTTCTAGAAGGTAGTAGCAACTGACCTTGATTCTGATTCATGATCTTGATACAATTATGGTCACGATTCGAATCAGTTCCGATCTTTGGTTAATAGTCACGCGTTTCAGTTTTTTTATATGATTCATAAATTGAAATAATTTAATTTCACTGTAAGCTATTCATTTGTTAGAGTATAATTTCTCAAAATATTTTCAATTTTTTGATCTCAAGTTTAATCGAACGGTAATTTCCCTAGCTATAGTATTTATAGTATTTCTATTTTGATATGTAAGCCCTTTCTAATATTGTGAAGTAAGGGTTGATATACAGGTAAAAAAATAGGTTTGTTAGGATTTTCTATAATTTTTTAGCATGGTGGAACTTTAGGAACATATGTGTAGAGAAAATTGTGTAAAGAGCTCCTGCGTTATGAACTATTAATTATACTACAATGCACATGTATTGAACTGATAGACATTATATTTACAAAAATTTGTACTTTCATGTTTACCAACACCATATAAGGTGATATTTCCAAATCCTAAAAGAGTTTTTAAAGTATTGGAATTATTAAAACTTATCTTAATCTCAGGTGAATTCAGAACGATGACACTTTTCAGAGTATTTGTATTTGCTTAGATTTCAATCAAATGTTGACGTTTTTTCTGGATAAAATTATGGATGCTTTGTAGTTAATAGCAACCGATTGGAATTATAAACACATTTTCGACACTATTTAATTCATAATGGAAATTTGTTGTTATCCAATATTATAAAAGTAGTAAAATTTCCTGTACAGTTACTCTTCCTTCTCATAATAACTATACTTTGTGATTCCATTTTTCAAAGTAAAATTATTAAACTTCTCTACATCATTTTCTTTCAATAACTCCCGTTTGAGAAGTTCACGTGTAAAACTTGTTGAAACAACCAAGCAATATCTGATTAATATTGGAAGGTTCCACAACGATCCCAGATCCATAAACATCAGAATCTGAAGCATACACGGAGTACTGTACAGTATCGTACATGGAACGTCTTTTTGATGGACCATCTGAAGACATGGGTGTAGGGATAGGTCTATAAATAGGTCTGCAGGAACAATTGAAACTCTAAGTTGTTGTTTGACCTGGTGTAAGAGTTTATCAACAACTTGGTTCGCTATTCGATACTGAACTTTCTGATTTAGAACTCAATTCTGGTCTTAGACTGGCAGCTCATATCTTTTCTACTGCGGATCAAACTTTATTCATGTTCTCATTTTTATATAGGGGTTTAGTAAAATATTTATGTCCGCTTTGTTGGCCTTTATTACTCCATCCGATTTTAGATGAGCTTTATTTAGATGCAATATATTTTTATACTTTTTTCCATCATTTTAATCAAAATTTTCAGGTTTTTGCTTCGTCAATAGTTCCCATGATCCAATTGTTCCTTCACAACAATGATTAATTATATATCAATATTTAGATTATCCCCTGTATTTGAATTTTTTCATTACCAAGCGTAGCGTACATTCCATCAAATTTGATACCATATACTCTGTCGTACTCATTTCCAAGTTTAAATACATAACTTCAAAAGAATTCAGCGATGGGACCAACTAAAGTTGTAGATTCAGGAGTAGTCAATACCAATGTTTCAACAGGTTTATATTGAATAGATTAATTGTCTCATAAGGTATTCTTCTTTGTTAAGTTTCGTCAGCAATTTTTGAAAAAGGGCCAAAAAGTGACTTGTAAACTTGTTAACATCATGCATTAAATCTTATTCTAAAGTCTTTTCTATCGTAAATTACCTTTTAAAGCTTTCTTATTGTTTAATAAATTTTTTTAGTTTTGATAACAATCAATGCCCTTTTTTAAGATAAAAATTCAAATAATTTAAACTTAATGTGAGTTTATTGTGAATTTAATGTGAGTTCAGTGTTTGATATCCAAGATGGGTCATCATTTCTTTTCCACTTAACCATGATCTTCCTTCGCTTCTCTTTAAAATACTATCAATTTCATAAGCATTACTGCTATATCTTAAGAGTTTTTGTTCATAAAAAACTTCCTATTAATTTTTCACTATTCATATATTTCTGTTTATAAGTCTGTGGTTTTATTGACAATATTTTAGAGATAGTGAATAGCTCACTTGTGAAATTTTGTAAATATCCTTTATGAAAGTCTTAACGTTTTCTGCTTATTCTCACACAATCTCCCACGTTGAAATTTAGTTCTTTCAGATTATCCTGTGTTCGTGGAAATAGATTATCATAGACCCTTTTGCTGGTTTGTTTCAATGACGCATCACGAGGTGTCATTTTTATTGATTTGTGAAAGCCATTATTGTAATTGTGAATTATATCTTGTAGAATATTAACCCAGGTTTTAGTTGTTGTATGGGTAAAACATTTCCACATTCTCGGTTTTAAAGTAATGGTAAAGCGTTCAACAACTTGGGCTTTTATTTCATTTTCTGTACTAAGCTATTGAATTTCATGCTTGCTGAATAATTCTTGTAAAGGTTTATTCATAAATTCTAATGATTTGTCAGTTTGAATTGTAGTTGGGATTCGTTCTTTGAAAAGTTTTTCAACGATGGTTTAATTTCCTCGTCGGTCTTTTTTCGGATGAGAATTGCCAGAGCATATTTACTAAAGATATCAATCACAGTTGAAATATAGTTTTTTTCCTTGGTCTCCATATTTTTCCATATCAACTACATCAGCTTGCCGCTAATCCTCAATTTTTGATAGTTCAACCCATCTAGTGTTAAAACAATGTCTCATTGGTTTATGAAGAATATATGTTTCATGGGTTTCTAGTCAATGCTTTACTTGAATTCGAGACAATCCACTCATACGAAGAAGTACATTGTATCCAACATAGCCTTTTCTAGCAATATAATATCTATCACTTAAGACTTTATGGCTCACCTCTGTGAGTGCACTTAGACACTTTTGGAATGCCAAATCCTAACCAGCTTTTTCCAGCCATTGTTGTATTAATTAATTTTGCATCTTTTCTAACCCACCCTGGCATATTAGAATCTAAAGCAATTTAAGCAGTTATTTTTATTGAGATATCATTCACATAATTTCTATCTATAGTTTTAGGGTATCAAGAATAGTAAATATTATATTTTTACATGCTTCATTTACTCCCAGCTTGGCCAATTGGTGAGGGTATCCGCCTGATATGTAGAAGGCCAGGGATTCGTTCCCTGGAGCTGTCACGGTATATTTGTGCCTGACCATCGACAGCTAGAAAGAACATGTCCAGCAGCTGTTACACTGGACGCTTGGCGTAAGCCACACCTCCACCACGCTCATGTCCACACCCTAGAACCTCTACATTAAACTGCAGCGCAGAAAACGGGGATTTCACTTGAAGCATCAATACTTCTCTGAAGACCTTATCGATAAGAACCGTCACTATTCATAAGATGTTAGCATTAAGAATTAAAAGTCAATGTACATGTACTGTTTACAATTTGTAAATTAAGTTTTTTTCATGAATGAATCCCTTGATAACCTTCTTGACTTCGTTTTGAACCTTAGCACAAAAATGAGTAGCTATGCTGTTTATTGAATGATCTGTTTGGGACTAATTTGGATTTATTATTAGATGGTAATCTTAAATGCATCTCAGGTAAAGAAAGTTTTTGAGCAATGTATTTGGTAAACCTTTGCCAGTTTTTTCACTGTTAAGAATCGATTTTTACTGATTCAAATAGTTTTGAAATTCAATAGATAACATATATGGGTAATTTGATGCAGTTATATTATAGATTATCACTTATATTGAACTATTTTACGAGCTTATTTTCTAATGATTTAGTGCTAGTGTAATAACACCATCTTGTTATATATGCTGTTTGTCATCATTACCATTCAATGCAATCTTATTTGCTTCCTTAGTTTATAGTTGATGGTTATCACTTTGAATATTATACATGGTCATAAAGATTGTCTATATTTCCATTGCTCTTTTATGCGCTTCAATGGTGATATAGTTTTCAATTACATTTTTCTTTACACCCTTTGCTTTTTCATCCACACACAAGTTTTCTTCGTATAACAATATAGTTTCGATTAAGACCTATAAATTCTTGAATTAGTAATCCACCAGTAGAAGGGTGGACAGCATTAGTGGACTACTTGCATTTTTTCCCGCGGAAAATGTAAAGTAGACTACTAGATCGTGGTCGCCTCTGTCATCGCCATGTCAGCGACAGAACAGACAACTAAAGTAGACTACTCGACAGTAGTCTCCTCTACCTTTCCTGTCGAATGCGTATTTTTGCCCTGCTTTGCGAGCTGAATTGAGCAAAGCTCTACCTAGTCGTCTTTTAAAGCTGCTCTGCGATTGATTGCTCGAGGGGCCTAGGCTTCGTCCCTCTTCCTTCTAGTGTAATTGTTTTAGTCCAAATAAATTAATTATTGTGCAGCTGTCAATAGTTTGGTATACCTTAAATATCTCTGTGTACTTTAAATATTCAATATAGGAATGCCAGCACTCGTTTCAATTTTAAAACGCAGTTTAAAAAAATTACAATCGTTCATACGAGTACATGCAAGAAATATTTTTTATCAGCTATGTGAGAGCGTTTTTGGTCCTACTCAATTTAACTGGGTTTGTTGCTTCTGTGTAATCCTTGGGAGTGAATTATTTGACATGAACAATTTTTATAGACAAGGTAATTCTATTGTTTATTGAACTTTGTCTGATACCTCTAAGTACTGCCTTACTGTCGTAAAAAATGATAATATTAAAAAAAACAGAAAAGCTTCGATGATAGTAACTATAGCAATGTTAACACTGTTATTTCAGCTAAAGGAAAACAAATACTGAATCCATTCGTTTTCAAAAATGTTGATATATACAGAATGTAATACAACCCGATTAAATTTTGAAATTCCTGAATATTAAAGTAATTTTTATGTACATCTATTATGATAAGTAATACAATAATCGAGAAAAACTTTAAAATATATGCGCTAACGTTACTTTGGGGTTCTGAGTTCAAAACAACTCAGAAATTCTGGTAATAGAAAGAACACCAATGAGTCGTTAAAAACAAAGGTATTGGAGGTTGCATCTTGCATGATTATTCACATTTCAGGTTCGACAAAAAATAATAGTCGATTTTATTTAGAGCCTAACAATTGGAAAATAGATCATCATTGCATGTGTGAAAATAATTTCTAATGTACAGGTATGAGTGTGACAAAAAAGACGAATCGCTAATTTGAACTACCTTTGTGTGCACGGAGTTGAAAGGTGTTTGTGTACTACAAAGCTAATTTAATCAATGACAACACAATAACAAATCATGTTGAAAGCGTACAAGCAGAAATAAATTATCATTGCATCAAATAAACTAATAACATGGGTATGTACAGCAAAATAATTCGAATTACTCAGTACCTCACTATTTTATACTCCCAAAATTTTCAATTTAGATATTAAAACCGAAAATATGAGATCTTGGAATTTGAATTATTGTTAATGATTGAAATCGTATTGTTTAGCTCAATTATCTATGAAAATTATATACAATGTAATGGTAGAATTTACCCCATATACCCTCAGTTTGTTCCTTAACCATGAAATTACGTTATTGTCTACGTGTTAAATGTCTGGACTGAACGATGAATTTCAACACTAAATGAGTATTAATACTATTTCTCTCACAAACAGATATTACCTTGAAGGTTGTAGGAGGAAAGTTGGAATACGTGCCATAAATGCCCTTGTATTTGAAGATACTGATCAGTGAAATGTGTATCAAATACAGGAGCTTTATTTAGAACGTGACTTTGTTGTCGACATCATGCTGAAAATTGTGTCTCGACGGAAGGTAAGAAGAATAAATTGCATTACTCGGGGATTGTATTTGTTTTTCGTGACTCGAACTTTTTCATTAATGCACCTTATTACCTTTAAACTTTGTTCCCACCATTCATCAATGGTCAGATTTTCTGAGCGATGCGTAGGAGCAGAGGTTTCACTTTGTCGGGTGCAGCAACGTCATTGCCTAAAAGCAGGGTTACTGTATCCTTACTAACGTGAAACTGAGGAAACTGTTGTACAGTAAAATATGAAAGCACTGGCAATTTTATTCAAAGAAGTTCAGACTCGTCACGGATGAAATATTGCTAAGGTTTGTAATGTTTGTTATTAACTGATGCAGCGGAATTGCACTACAAACTTTAGGGTCGGTTACTTTGGGATTTCTATTAAATGTAGTTACCATTAATAACTGAACTTTCACTTTCAATATTCTTTTCCACCTCCAGATGTTGGAATATAGACATAATTTTTTTATGAAAATTTAACTCTGTGGAACGTATTTCTCATGGTCAAACGTATCTATGTGTATCTAGCTGCCGAAATGGAAGAAAACATTGAAAGTGAATTGCGTGTGTTCGAATGCCTGTCCCTCACTTGCACACCTCTGCGTACAGAGCGACAAGAGGGAGAGGAGAGCGGGAAAAACTCGAAACCTAGCCAGTGTCCGAACACTCCTAGCCACCAGTCTGTACATAGTCGTATATTAGAAAAAAAATCATCCCATCTCGGCAACACACATCGTTGGGACGAGCTCGAGTGGTCAAAATATATTAGCGCCAATTGATTGAGTACGGTAAGTACTCCTTGAAGTAGGTTAGTGTGGATTTATATTGCACGTATTCACCGTGTAATTGTAATGTAAACAAGACCTAATTTTTTCTAAAACCCCTGGATACAGCGATAGGCGCTGTGGCGGAGTGACCGCAACGGTAGGCCAATTAGGTTAAGTTCCGTAAATTTCATAGTGCCTTCTAGTAATTATGACTGTACCAATTTACAGTGCCTTCTAGTGATAATGACTGAACGAAGTGAAGATTTGCACCGGCTAGGCAATCGCACTCAACGTGTTGGGAAAAAATGGATAATATTAATTTGCAATTAACATGAAAAAATACTATGCTGAAAGGCATCCTAACTAATGAACATGTTAACAGAGGGCTTGCTAGCGACAGAGCACAGTCAGATTCTTATGCAACAGAAACTATGTTCAAGCGGGCTGAAAGGTACGGAACTGAATGTCTGACGAACTGAACGTCTGACGAACTACGACTAAACGAATTCATCCACCTCTGCCGTAATTATTGCGGCGTAACTGCCCAAGACGCATGTATATTTATCTTTATTGATAGTCAACAGTTTATTATTAGTTAATATTAGTTTCAGTGAAGTTTTCCTCATAATCCAGCTTAGAGATATATCTAGTTCTTTCACATTTTGCAGTCAAGTAGAGACAATGGTTGAATGTGTGTATCTCCGAAGCAAGGAGTTAACAGCTCGGAAGTTCCAACGTAGCCACTGCTGGATTCTTAAACCCAGTTCTTAGTATAGTTTGCAATTTATATATGTAAATTACTATACATGTGTGTGGTATAGTGTATTAATTCACTATATATATATATATGTA
>VCRD01009232.1:5174-15268 GCA_006783055.1 Trinorchestia longiramus
TGCACCATCACCGACCACCTCCGATACTTTCTCTCCTACCACTAGCCTTCCACCTAGTCCACCTACCTGTTTTACGACAACCACAACTTCTGCTCCTGAATGCCGTGAGAAACGATTGAAATATCATAATTTTCTTTCTGTCCCATAAAAACATAATTCTTTATATTAGAGAAACTATAAGAAATTATCATTTAAATATAGCGAAAGAGGTAAATCACAGCCTTAAATGGTGGAGCGAAAATTCATAGCAACCCAGAATCATCCTCCTTTCTCCGATTCATTTAAGATATACGAATAAAGCTCTGAATGAAATTTCTACACCGAAAAAACTATTAAAAACAATTTAATTGTTTTAACGTATAAAAATGTAACAGGTGCACCACATACATATTCATGCATACCTGGTAAGATGCAATGAACTCAAAATTAACTTATATTTTTGTCGTAATACAAACTTTTTACTTCACCATTCTAGCTGTTTGAACTTTTTCGAAATCAGTTAGAGCTGAACAAAACAAGGATGCGCAGTAAGCATGCGTATGAGTGTTGCACACTGCTCTCACCACAGAATGCGGCGCCAAGCTTGACAGCCGCATTGTAGGGGGTCAACCCGCCACAGCGGATGAGTACCCGTGGATGGTGAGCCTCGGAGTGGGTACAGGAGGACAGTTCTGTGGGGGGACCCTCATCTCCAACAGCTGGATCGTGACTGCTGCCCACTGCATCGACGAGTGAGTCACCCACCAACGGACACAGTTTCCTTATATTGATCTATTGTATGAAGTAGATAATTATCATGACACCCGTGAGATTGGATATAGCAAACACAGTAGTTTCTTTCTACTCGTATGGAAAAAATTGTGAAAATTGCGTGAATTGTCACGACCCACTCTATACTGTTGAGTATTGATCAGAAAAAACAGTTACTATGACCTATTTTAACTTCTGCTCAAAAGGAGGAAGAAAGTTGGACATGAATGGGTTCACGCCTTGTCTGACTTTTTCATAAGAAAAGAACCAGCTCCTAAAAATGAACTTGAAGGCTGCTTTATGAATTCTAGATCATATCAACATGTCCCCTAACAGTTAAATGGGAAGGAAGTAGTTAATTTTACCGTAATCGTACCTTGTATCATTCGGAAGCAGTTAGCAGTATTTTCTAAGGATCTTGCATATAAACGCAATTCGACTACTATTTGATCCGATGCAAAAAACTTCCTCAACTGATTCCCGTTTACCCAGAATATTAAACCTATTTGGCTAATATATTTCCTTTTTTCATCGAAATTCTTTCTTCGTTTACATAAGTTTGTTCTTCCTTTAATGACGCTTTCGAGGTAAAAAATTTGTTCCCAATGCACCGTGGTACGCTATTAAATATTTCATCTCTTTCTGAACATTAGAGTGATCAGTATTATCTTTTTTACTCACAATCAGTCTTTATATATCCAGTTAACAATAATTCATTCCCAAAAACCATTCATCCATCTAATTGGGCTTCAATTTGAGCGTCTCTCCTTCTTGTACAGCGATGTATAGCCAAAATAAAATTTTTCCATATACCTGTACATGCAACTCAAATTTTCTTTCCTCCCGTAGCAACAACTGTTTTTCATAATTTTTTGCCACAAGCAATCTGACTCACGGTAATTTTAGGATTCCTGCAACAGCAGTCTACTTCAGAACTATCTTCCTTCTCAATATTTTTCTTTTCTCTCTGGAACCCAAGCCGTCTCTCCCGAAATCCCGGAATGCTGCAAGTAGGTCTGGGGTACTACAGACTTTCTTCGCCGTTGTCATCCAGCATCAAACGAACAGCACGACAGATCATCAGGCACTCCAGATACAATGGTAAATTTTTCTAAAGAGAAATTCTTAATACTAAAAATCTAAACAGTTTACCATGACGTTATATGTACACGAGTAATTTATTTGCTTTAACAGGAAGCTAGAGAAGTTAACTATGATATGAAATAAGCTACATTACTTACTGGCAACATTCTGAATTCAGCAACTTGAAACTCCCATTGTGACCCTCCTTTGCACGAGAACTACTTTTTAGCTATTGACAATTTTCACGCATTTTTAACGTGTGTGTCGTTATTTGTTTTCTAAGCTGACGACAAGTCGGTTACTACCCATCACACTGACTAGTTATCATATTAGTCTTTCCACTAAGGACTGTTCAATTATTTTGTGGTACAGAACTGCTAAAAATTATCTTTGTAAAGTAGAAATATGACACACATGTGATAATTTCATTAACAGTACGTTCTTGCAAGGCGCGCTTCATGGCGTGGAATGTGCTTTAGCTTGCTTAACACGTTGACTCCGAAGTGGTACGTATGTGTACCACTGAGGTTAGGTTCTGTAATTTTTTCAGATCCTTCTAGTGACTATGCGTACAAAGTGAAGTTTTACACCAATCAGGCAATCGGAGGCAACGTGTTAATGGGCCCGAAGTTTTCCTGGTTATCCATTTTGCATTCAGCTGGGTAGTGAGTTAGTGAGACAGTCACACTCTAGGCTTGGCATTACACAATGAAGCTTTTGGGTTGGGAACAGTGTTGGGTCAGCTCGAACATTTCGAAATAATCACGTATCTCAAATATTTCCGTCGACAGTACAAAATAAAAACAACCTAAAGCTATGATACTATGTGGCAACATTGGCAAACATCCAGCCTTGACTCATTTAACCATTCATTTAATTGATTGAATTGATTAAGCTTAGAAAATGTCTATTTTCACACTATTTCCAATGACATGATTAACAATTCGCCAAGATAATATTTAGATTGCTTCTAATAAACGTAGAAAATATAATCAAATATAGGCTTTGGGGATACATAATTACTAGTAAGTAATTCATACAGCCTCACATAGCCCTAATGACTTTCAAGCTTTTACTATAGCTACTATCAAGATACGATCCAGTTAACTGTTCGTGTATCCAATTTTGTTAAAATTTGTCCTTATGTGTCCACATCCTAGTACCTAAAGTAATTTTGCACTATAGAGCTGCAAAATATTATTACACCCAGATAATACATTAAGAAAGTTGCCTCCGGTGTCACGATGAATCCCCGCCTTTCATATCGTATTCCAGTGTCTGTTAGTAATCCTAGTTCCTACCTTTCCCGATATCGAAATAATTCTCATGACTCTTCAGATGCTACATTGGAAAATGATATCGCCTTGATTCGAGTGGATCCTATAGACTGGGCTGAGAATCCGACGATACGACCAGTCTGTCTACCCGATAATTCCAATGACCTCTACTCCGGCAGCACAGGGATTGTCACTGGCTGGGGAACGTTGTCTAGTGGTTAGTGAAATATCTACACCATAAGAAAACTCTGGGGCAGAAATACTTTGAAGTTTGAGGATTGAAGACATCATGCTATAAGTTGAATGAGGTGACGGACTATTGAAGCCTCTTTAGGTAGAATGGAAGTTACTTTTTCGTTTATACGTTTTACTTCATTTGATGTATGTAGTTTTTCTTTGTCCGTTACTTCACAGCAGAAATTTTCATAAACTTTGACCTTGTTGTTTTTTAACTTTAAGATCCCATTACTTTAATTGTTTTGAGGGAGTGCAGAAAACGTTAATGAATCTGTATCTATTAGTTTAAAATTGCAGCAATCACACCGAAATTCGGATACCAAATCCCGTCATCTCAAAGTTGTATTATAATGATCCATTTGTTGATATTTTTAGAAGTTTTGATATGTTTTCTCCAAAATAACTTTAAACTAACATGTGTTTGTTCAATCTTAAAGATGGAAGTAGCTCAGACACGCTGATCGAAGTGTCCATTCCGATCATATCGAACTCGGCGTGCAAGAACGATCTCGGTGACTCCATCACGAGTGTGATGCTCTGTGCTGGTCAAGACGCTGGAGGCGTTGACTCGTGCCAGGTATTTTTCTTGAGTTGCACTCAAGCTTTGTTGGACTTTTCTCGGGCTTAACAGCAAGAAAAGATTGGAAAAATTTAAAGAAGATCAAATCTATTTGGTATGTTGACTTGGGAAATATTTAACAACCTACTGTTTGAAATTATAACATATAGATGCAAGTCATTTTAAAGTTTTTCCTCATCGGCTTCTTCAGTAGAGTGCAAACAATTATCTTGTTTTCTCGCACCTTTACTGAATTTAATATCTGAATGTGCAAGCAAATGTCTGTAGATCACCTTTGCATCGTAACTGATACATACATAGATAGTAACTTCGATCACTGCTCAGAAAATATGATTAACATGCATACGAGTATAATATCATTCTGTTGGTGCATGTACAGTGCAAAAATCCCCTTCTCTGATGACTCAGTTTTTAATTATTATGAACGACTCACTTTGTAAAAAGAAACATAGGGTAATTAACTATTTAATCGAATAAAAAAACTACGGTATCAATAAGTTCATACCGAAAGTTGAGAGTGGACTGTTTCTAATGAAATTCAAATAAAATTACAGTAACGTTGTTGTCATGCGTGCTTACGATTCTGGATTCGTCATTGACGCCTTCTGCCTTGAATATTCCAATAATTTTAGTGGCAGATTTCGGTGAGAAAGCCGGGTTTTATTTTTGGCATATGTTTGCAAACGCAATCGGGAATCCATGTGTATTTTACAAGCCCTCTACTGACATTTTGAGACAGCTCTATTTTAGAAATTATTTTGTCATTCGTCTCGAATAATGAAAATTTACATATATTTAAAATTTTTGGTATAGTTTACTACATTTTAAAGCTTGTACTTGACGTGAGATCGGGCATCGTGTCCAAATGGTAGTTGGTTAGATTATATATAAACGATATGTCGTGTCATGTATTTTCCGCTCAGGATGATTCTCTGTAAACATGACTAATAAATATCGTCTTTTCAACAATAAATGAATAATGTAGCTATTTGTTCAGGGTGACTCAGGAGGTCCCATGGTTGTGATGGATGGATCCAACGCAGAGTTGGTCGGGGTAGTGTCATGGGGCTATGGGTGCGGCGAACCAAGATCACCTGGAGTGTACACGAGAGTAACAGGTTAGTGAAGAGGATTCTCTCTGGTAGAACTTTGACCACTTTCTTACATAGCATTCGTTAAAAAAACTCCAATTTGAATGCTATCATATATGTTTATAGGATCTATGTTTGAATAAGCTTCTTTAATTTGATTCGTTTTTGCATTGGGTCCCTTCTCAATCGCTCTATTGAATGGAAAAGAGCAACCACGTTACCAACTAAGCTACTTGTCAAAGTTATTGAATTTATTGTTGCATTATGTCGTCTGTCTTTAAAATTGCAAAAGATATCAAGGCATCACTGATTTTCGGTGTATCCTCTCTTAAAATTGTTGATGAAAATTTTAACGCCGAAAAAGATTGCCTTGAAAACGTGGAATACTTATCAAAAGGGCAGAATCATATTTTTACCTCAGCATCGAAAGGAATCTAAGATCAATGTTGTATATTAAAATTTCAAACGACTGTTTAAAACTCCAGTCAACAGACTTATAGAGAGATTTATGAGAAGTTATGTGTTTCAAATGCAACTTTCACTCAAGGCATTTCCTAGCCTCATTAAAAAAACAATGAAAACTGTGGCCGTATCACGGTCTTCCATCCCAGTCACAGTCTTCCATCAAGATAAGTAACGATGACTGCCTCTTTTGTTGCAAGATGATTTTGCACACATTACATTTGACGAGGTACATTGGTCTGTAATTACAAAAAGATATTCATTGCAGATTCAGCATATCACATCAAAAACCATAGTATAATTGCATAAACCCGAAAAGAGCAGAGATTTTTGAACCACCGTCCACAACATGACATAAAAAACGCCTGGTCTTTTTGTTTCTAGAGGAGAACCAATCAATGCCGACAAAAATGTTCATCAACGTTTACAAAACAAGACATAAACCCTCCGGTCCCCTGGGCTGAAAGAACGTATAATCGATCCAAATAGACTCTAGCTCAAACTTAACGTAACGTCAGAAAACGTAAATATTTCACGTAGAGGACCGAAAAAATGGCCTTCTCGTCCATAATTATTTGCTTTCAATTGACTAAGGATTTAACACTTTGGAATATTAGGTATCCTTTGCTTCATCTGCATATTTCTTCAGTTGTTGTGAGGCCTACAGTAGCGTATTAACACTGATACAAGAAACAAGGAAGATTTTATGATGCTTGAAAGATGAAATAAAAAGAATTTCAAGTGCCTGAAGGGGACGTGAACTGGTATACATATTTTATATATGACACTAAACTTTTGAGATTTCATTTCATGCCAAATCTATGCCAATGTTCTTTTATACGATTATTTTCGAAAATATTGAAATTCACGCACGGACGTTTTACACGATTCAGTTACGCTCACGCAATGTATTCAAGGAATAGAAGAAAGTTCTCTTCTAGTGAAATGTTACAAACGATTTCAGAAGAATACTTGTCGATTTTTCTCACATACATTCTTGTATTTTCAGTTTTGTTTTTGCTGGTTTCAATTTATTTTCGTAGTGGACTTGATTGATACATGTTCATGTATTGCTACATAACCATTGGTATGAATTACTTGTAGCAATAAGGAATTTTGAATCTTCGCAGGATATGTAATGTCGGGAGCAGTTGTTATCTTCTAGTAATTACTAAAAATCCAACATCTTTTGTAAAAGGAGCCACAAAATGGACGAATTTAATTTAAAGACAAAAACTGCGTTGCCTAAATTGATACTCAAGCAGAGACCTCTGAAATATCTTTATATTAGTTAAAAGTCAGTATTAAAAACTCCTCGCAAAATACTAGGTGTATTAAAACTATTTATAGAGAACATTTAACTCTAGAAATCGAAGGTCTTGAATAACAAATCGATGTGATGTTTTAAAAACTTACTTCGTTTACACTTTTAAGATTTGGAGATATTGAACCACCCAAATATGAAACATTTTTTCTATGAATGAATTAAATCTATCAAATTTTGGCATAGCAAAATAAAATTCGTCTAAAATATGCACCGTTTATGTATACCTTGCAGAATTCGTATCATGGATTCAGACAACCACTTCCAGTTCTGATTTCTGCCCAAGGACTTGAAAAGCCGCCCTCACCCAACCAGAGCTCACTGCTGGACTTTCGATGCTGTTCGTACTTTGATAATTTTATGTTCCTCTTCATCAGAAGAAAATTTTAATTCGGTAGAGAGTCGAGATTCAAAATTTTTCATTGTCATTAGCCTGATTATGATGGTGATTTGCATGAAGTGTTCTGTAGTAATTAGTCATTTAATTGTCCACGAGAATCAATTGTCGCATTTCGTTCATTGTTGGGAGTTACATAAATTGAAGTCTTTCCAGTGTGCTATTATGAACTTTGTTTCTAATTTTCTATGAGAATACATAAGTTGATGCACGTGGATTGACAAGCTCGAACTAATTGGATAATCTTATGCATATTTTTATGTATTGATGCATTGATATACTCATACTGTGCAGAATAATGTTTCAACAGGAATTGAAAAGTTATGAAATATATTGCACAAAATTATCACTCCATTTCATACCTGTATACTATCCTTCAAAGTTTGTGATGAAACATTAATATACGAAATCTAAAATCCGGTATCTTAAGTATACTTGGCTACAATAGTAATGTAGGAGTATTCACATTACCTGTGTGTGTACGTTTGCAGTGTGTTTGCGTAACTGAAATGCTTGTAAGAAATTGAGGTGTGCTCAAATGGCTGAAATATCTATGTATAATTAAAGTGCCTGTGCGTGACTGATGTATTTACATTAAACGGCATGGGACCTGGGTAGCAACCAAAGAATGGGCAAACGGCTCGTTCCTGTTGTCATAGTCTTTTGTATTCTGTAGATGCGAGTAGTTCCGTGGTCACGCACACCAACCATGGTAGTAGTACACTGGGTCATCATTGATTGCGATGTACTCTCTTCTTGTAATGAAAAAATATGGTCAGCTTATTGAATGCCGTGCATGTATGCGATGGCCTGAAGCAATGAACTCTGTATTTTAACCATGTAAATCAAGTCCAAATACGCATAAGAAATTTGCTGAATTTATATTGATACGTAGTTCTTAGATATCTCAAGATTAATGCTTTTATTAGACGAAAACTCATTCACAATTTCGATCGAGAGCAAATTCAACTCGTTTAATTTCTGATGCTTTGATATCAGTGTGAAGGTAATAGCCAAAATTCAGCTTTTCATTACAAAAAAAAGATACATTCAAGTTCAAAACAGAAAGTGGTGACAGATACACAATACCTGCTGGCGAGCTTCTCTGGAACGGTTGGAGGATAATACAGATTCAATGGAATCGAATACCAACAGTGGGAGGATAATATATTCGATGGAATTTAATATTATGGTTGAACGATAATACATAGATTCGATAGAATCTAATATGTACTAATGGTTAGAGGCTCATCGACTTCGATGGAATCCAGTGCTTGTTGACGTTTTACACATAAATTCAGCTAAACTTAAAATGGTTAATAGATTTTTTGAGGACTATCCAACTTCTTTCACAGGAATGACTTTACATTAGGTAGAGCACCTCTACGCGGGGAATGTGTTAGCATATGAAGACAAAACTAGATTTCGTTTTTTAGTATTCCTCTTGGTCGGAAGCGGTGTGTACAACTGATGACGTTGGTCGGAAAGAATGGGGGCATACAACTACATATTGATGCTGGTCGTAAACAGTTGGTGAAGAGAGAAAGACGGTTAAAAATGGAACTCCCACATTCTACTTTCCACGTTACATATAATACTATGAAGGAAGAATAAGGAAAAAGATAAAAATAAATTGCCGAATATTTTACGAAACATTTAAACCGAAAAGTTTTCCGGATTGTGCACCAACTATTTCCGGCCAGAAAGAGTATTCTTCATTGAACACTGACATAGATTTTTCTCAGAATGTTAGCGCAAGTTTCTTCAGGACGGAAAAAGTTTCTTCGTTGCTAAGATATTTCACTTGTTTCTGCTTTTCCAAGTTTCTGCTTCTCCAAGTTTCCGTTTCAGCTTTTTGCTTGTTCAAGGAAACAAAAACTAGTGAAGGGTGATACCAGTTCCATTATTATGGATAACGGGTATAATGTCATAGAGTTGAAAATAACAAACGTCATGGTAATGAAATTCAACAAAACATCATCAAACGTGCCTTGTTGATTGGCTTCGCTATGGGTATTCATTTTCATTACTTATTCATTTAGAGTAAAACCTCACTAGAGTCACATCATTAACTTATGACCAGGAAAGTCATATAATTTAAAATTGAAGTGGGAACCCAGCCGCGCTTGAAAAGTAATTCACATTACGGATGTAATCTCAGTTTGAAGGAAAAAATTCAGATGACGTACAACAAATTCAACAGTTCACATACAACTGAAAAGTTTAATAGATGACTGGAAGAAAGATATGTACATTTGTAGAATGGAAATACCTGCTTTGTTTTCCGTGCTTTACCCAATAAGTCGCAAGATAAGACTAGAAGAACCACCAAAATAAAAGTTCTCGAGTTTAAAAATTAACCAAAACAATCACTACCGCTGAAATTAAACAAAATCGAATTTCCCTTTGTCATTTTCAAAACATATCCCACGCGTTTATATGCGTTCACACACGCATGGGTATGTACATACCAATGCGTTTTAAAGACCCTTTTTTTGGAAAATCATCACAGACAGCCCAGGACAACTTATATTGTCTATGCCTTAGGGTGAACAAATCATTTTCATGAGTATCTATCTTAACTGTCGCCTCCACATGGAATTGCAGCTCAACTGCTGATCAATCGGTAAAACTTGTGTCGGAAACTGAAGCTCTGTCAAAAAATCCTTTACTTCTGATTAAATAAAATGTATCAATATGATTTAAAAACTTTGAAATATCGTGAGCAGACGCTCGGGATGGTATAAAAAATTCCATGCTTGGGTCTTGTGATGCTAAAGCTGAGTTTTCAGAGGGCGTCGAGGCAACGGTGGAGGGCGTCGAGGCAGCAGTGGAAGGCGTCGAGGCAGCAGTGGAGGGCGTCGAGGCAGCAGTGGAGGGCGTCGAGGCAGCA
>VCRD01009234.1:0-12304 GCA_006783055.1 Trinorchestia longiramus
GATCAACAAAACTAGAGGCAGGGCAACAGAGCTACAGGCAGATCAACAAAACTAGAGGCAGGGCAACAGAACTACAGGCAGGGCAACAGAACTACAGGCAGGGCAACAGAACTACGGGCAGGGCAACAGAACTAGAGGCAGATCAACAGAACTAGAGGCATGGCAAGGAACAGAGATGCCACAAAGCAAAGGAAGTTATCTCGGTGTGGGCAGAGGCCAGGGTTGGGCCTGCAGGTCCCATTATCTATTAGAGGGGGCAAATTATACCATTAAAAGACCATCCGTCAAGCAGGCTGTCAGCCCAATTGTACGCCCAGCAGTCGCCCAGCACAAGTTCTTGCAATTGTCTGATGATTGCGCTAGTGCTGTAACGCTCAATGCAACACTTGGTAGAGTGCTGTAACGCTCAATGCAACACTTGGTAGAGTGCTGTAACGCTCAATGCAACACTTGGTAGAGTGCTGTAACGCTCAATGCAACACTTGGTAGAGTGCTGTAACGCTCAATGCAACACTTGGTAGAGTGCTGTAACGCTCAGTGCAACACTTGGTAGAGTGCTGTAACGCTCAATGCAACACTTGGTAGAGTGCTGTAACGCTCAATGCAACACTTGGTAGAGTGCTGTAACGCTCAATGCAACACTTGGTAGAGTGCTGTAACGCTTACGCTTCTCTCTCGTATCAGGCGCACTTACGAGTACATATTTTGGAACTGGTGCAGGAATGCGGCAGTGCGTGCAT
Organism: Trinorchestia longiramus; assembly: GCA_006783055.1. Classification (NCBI taxonomy): domain Eukaryota; kingdom Metazoa; phylum Arthropoda; class Malacostraca; order Amphipoda; family Talitridae; genus Trinorchestia; species Trinorchestia longiramus. The sequence continues at coordinate 741 of VCRD01009234.1, forward strand.
CTTTTGTGCTTGTGCAGAGCTGATATACAGAGTTGATGTGCAGAGCTGATGTGCAGAGCTGATGTGCAGAGATGACGTGCAGAGCTGATGTGCAGAGCTGATGTGCAGAGCTGATGTGCAGAGCTGATGTGCAGAGCTGATGTGCAGAGCAAATAGTGCCCGCTACGCAGTGTTGCCCCCAAACACGGTGAACAAGCTGATAACGGACACCGGTATAACGGTGCCACAACGACTAGTCCGACATGATGCAAAATTCATTTCATTTATTGTGTTCTGGCGATCCAAACACTTATGAGGGAGCCAAGTACGAGAAATTCAATTGAAGATGTTAGCAAGTGTCATTTGTTCTCATTATGTACAGAAGAGACCGAGTAAAAGAAAAAAATGACAACAAAAATTCGAATATCTTGAGAGATACTTGTGTACAAGTTCTTACGACATCGGTTACAATTTTGGCCAAGAGATATGGGACAAAAAGCTGTTGTTCATATTCTGCGCATGCAAATGCATGAATGGCACGTGTTGTGATAACTGCAAATAAAATTGAGAAATAAAACAACGAAAACATGTGAGTTTTTCTAAATACTCTGTGCATACAACACATGAGTTAGAATGGAGGAATGTGGCATCGGTGTGCCACAAATTCAAGGCCAGGCTAGACGTTCCAGTGATCCAAAAAATAACGCAAATTGAACAAAGAATAGTTTCATCGAGAACAGGATTGAAGTTTTGAATTAACGCAGCCAATGCTAGATCTCCATCCGATCAAAACTTTGAGTGGTAAACCGAAACAACGAATAATTAAAGTGAATTCTACTAACTGAAGTAACTTGAAGAAATTATGCAAAGAAGAAGGGCATAAAATCATTCAGAGCTCCTGAAGCAATTCTGTAGGAGACTTTACAAAACGTTTTCAAACAGTTATTAAGAATGAGGGTCATGCTGCCAAATACTAGCGATAGATTGAACAAACCTAAGTTCAGTTTTTGTGACGAACTTCTTTACTCTTTCCTTTTTGATTGTTTATACTTAAGATCTAAGAATTCTGATAGGTGTATTGATTCTATTACTTTAATTTAATACTTTAAAATGCACTCAAATCAAAGTGGTGCGCACTACAAGTGAAGCCACGTGTCATAACTAAAAATTAATATTATAAAAGATATTTCCATATTTCCAGATTTACGCAAAAATCTGTGTCAGATAGAATTACGCTGGGTACATGAAGAATAGGGCGCAGTCAAATTATCAGTTACATCCCTCGAGGGGATCACATGTAACAATTTGACGAGTTCTCTCAAATTATATTTTCTTGCACACAGCGAAGTTTAAAACATAAAAAACACGATTTTTGAAGGCTCACACATTGCCACAGCGACACGTGTGCAGCTGTACGCACATTTTAGTTGGAACAAAAGATCAGACGCCGAAGTGAAACTTGCTGAGGATACTAAGGGTGAAAAGTTGGAAATCTTTATTCTTCCTCTAACTCGCAGCATAGGATCCAGCAAACTCTGTCTACCGTACGACTAGAACGTATTGGTTTGCGCAAAGACAGCGTGTGTACAGCGAGTGGCCACACACGACGTACTAGCGCATGCTAGAGAAGTTTTGGTTCTCTTGGTCTCATCGAAAGTAATTTTAAACGGCACATTTATTCTCCAAAAATAATAGTTCGATCTTCCTAATCAACGACGCGTTAACATAACGCGAACGACGCGATGCTTCTGTACCACACCGCCTCAAAACCACCTGGTCCTCTATCGCTTATACTTCTGGTGTGTAAGAGGTTTTGTGTTATGGAAAGTAGATGTCTGTTGGTGGGGAAATTCAAACATCCATGCACATATAAAGTAAAATTCAATGCTACAGGCAAACATGCATGCACATTCAAACAAGGACTCAATACTGTACGCAAACAGTCAAGCACATTCAAACTAGAATTTATTGATGGAAGTCAGCATGCACGCACAGCAAGTTTAGACTAGGAATTAATGTAGGAACATTTATAGGTAAACATCAGAGAAGGCAGGGAATTCATACCTCCGTCTGATTTCAAAGCCAGACTAACATGCCCATATATTTCTGTTAATTTCCTTACATTATAGCACATGAGACTCAAATCCCTAAGTTCCACGTAAAATTTAGCAGCTGTCAACTCAAAAACTTGTCAGAATTGTTCATTCTTCTCTATACGACAAAATTTACCTAGTTCATTTTCTCAAATTTGTCATTCGAAATTATTGCAATAAGAAACTCGTACTTCTATGATACTTCACAGCAGCTAAACACAAGTCGTAAGTCATAAGTCATTACGAACATTTACTTTTTTACGATCTATCAGTTGACCTCATTTTTAAATCCCTGCAAAGGTATTTTAGTGACTAGAATTAATATTCATTTATTACGATTTATCAGTTGACTTTATCTTGAAATCCCTGCAAGGGTATTTCAGTGACAAAGATCAGGGTTTATTAAATCCCTGCAAGGGTATTTCAGTGACAAAGATCAGGGTTTATTAAATCCCTGCAAGGGTATTTCAGTGACAGAGATCAGGGTTTATTAAATCCCTGCAAGGGTATTTCAGTGACAAAGATCAGGGTTTATTAAACCCCTGCAAGGGTATTTCAGTGACAAAGATCAGGGTTTATTAGATCCCTGCAAGGGTATTTCAGTGACAAAGATCAGGGTTTATTTGAAGACACACACTGGAGAGGAATGACGCGTCTGAACGTCCCCTCCTTTTAAGCTTGGACACAGGCGGCGTCCTGGGCACACTTGAAGGAAGTTAAGCGGTAAGTTGTGCTGTGTTCATGGGATTTACGGACGACAACTTACACTCAATGTGCTGAGTTAAGAACAGCAGAAACACAATGTGCAGCCAGGGACACGGCACAGTGAACACAATGTGCAACAAGGGACACATTGACCAAGGTTGCACTGTCTCTGCACTGTTCGAGTTGTCAGAAGTTGAGTTGCACCTTGAAATTGGCTTTTTTGCATTGCGATGGCTGAAGAACTTAAAGAGAAACTAACGAAATTTATGCTACAGAAATGTAATTTGTTTAATGAAATAAACTTCGTAAAATTTGTTTCTGACCTTGAAAGTTGAAAGAGTCGTAATTTGAATAATTCATAATTTTGTAAACTCTCTACTTTCAATGTTTTTTCAACTTTTCTAAAAGAAAAACAAAGATTTCAGCTCTGAAAATTCATTACACAAAGCTTATGAGCGTGAAACGGTTTCCGTTGTATTGAAATTTTCCTAAACTGAATAAATTAAATTAATTGAACTTCAAGCAAGACAAATAAATTCCTTTCATTGACACTGTATTCCCAGAAAATAGTAAATTTCCAGTTAAATAAACCCATGAGGCACATGAGTTGCTGGGTAGGAGCCTACTTTGGAAGACGTGAGTACATGGATTAACTAATAAGCCGCTGCCTTTAATTCCAGATTTACACGAGACCTTAACGCTGACAAATGCAAGGCTTGTTTGCCGGCACATTACCTCGTTACGAAACACATCAACAGATCGATTCGAAGCGCGAGACCTGAGAGACTTAATCGAAGCCTCTGCAATCCAACGAGCGTGACTATTGTGAGCAGGGAAATGAGTGAACAAACAGTAGCGGTGAGAGTAAGAAGCGTGGCCTCTGTGAGCAGGGAAATGAGTGAGCAAACAGCAGCGGTGAGTAAGAAGCGTGGCCACTGTGAGCAGGGAAATGAGTGAACAAACAACAGCGGTGAGTAAGAAGTGTGGCCACTGTGAGCAGGGAAATGAGTGAACAAACAGTAGCGGTGAGAGTAAGAAGCGTGGCCACTGTGAGCAGGGAAATGAGTGAACAAACAACAGCGGTGAGAGTAAGAAGCGTGGCCACTGTGAGCAGGGAAATGAGTGAGCAAACAACAGCGGTGAGTAACAAGCTCGAGACAGGCTACAAACATGTCGCTAACTTCCCTAATGGACGCGCCTGTCAAACAAGCCTTTAAACACGCCTATTGTTGACGCAAACACGTGACGAGGAATCAAGTGAAGGCAGAGAGGGGACACAATTGACTTCTACACGAGCCCGAAAACATGTTAATTATCAATGCACTATCAGAGGCAGGTCTGTTATTTCTCTTTGTTTAATCGTTACAAACACAGGAAGCTCATTTATCTTACACAGATAAGGAATATCAAAGCTTGTTTGAACTACTGAGGCACAGCAACAACGCGCAACGTAGGTTCTGTCGACCGTTTTATGAACTTCAAATGTTTGTTTCTGTCAACACGGCAACAACTGCGCAGAAGTAACTGTCAGAGTCTGTACGTTACGTCATATTCTGTCGGTACAAGGGCCTGAGTTTGTTGACCAGCATCACCTCGTACTTTGTAATAACGTCAATTTTGAACGTTCGATAAGAAATTCACATAGTGGTTTAAACCCCACCTAAAATAACATGAGGATGAAGGTTTCCATCTAAAATGAGCTACCAACACCTTCTTTAACTGCTGGCATAGATAATATGTAGATTAAAGTACAGACTTCAACTTTGAGTGCAAACATCGGGATTTTTCGGTATTCAAACAAGATTTTAAAAAAATATCGGTAGTAACTCAACTATGGTGACTAACGTCTCGTTTCTATTGCCTTATTCTATTCTAAAAATCTTTGAATATGTATTACCGTAGTACTTGTAATGAAAACAATGTTCGAAGCTAAGAGAAAATAAAAGAAATCTGCTTTCATCACTTCTGCTTATGTCAGGAGAGGCAAGTAATGAAAATGCTTTTAGTACCGACAGTAAAATGTGCCCCAGAGTTGTGGTTTCGCTGACGACAGGGAAGCTGAGCACGAGCATAAACGTGTGGGAAGGGAAGCAGCTCCGCGGGTTCAGCCAGGAAGGGTTGGCCTTTGAAAGACATACAAAAATGTAAAGTAAGGCCTCACGTACAAGCAGGAGCGCGGCACGTGCGTTACTCACGCTACAGCGGTCCAATGAGACATAAAACATACCGCAACCGTCACCCTTCACCACAAACAGGGGAAGAAAGCAGGACAAAAACCACCAGTTGCTGGGAACCATAACCAAGTTAACCCACCATTGTCAGCAGGAAAATCGTGGTTGGTCTAGATTTAGGTTCAAAAATCTTGAATTGGCCCATAATCCTTAAAAGTCCCATCAAAAGACGACAAAATCTAATAAGGCAAAATTAGCCTTCATGAATTAAAAGCAATGAGTATCGATTGCAGCGTTGAATAAAGCCCTACATTTTGAGAATAAGCTCTCAACGAGCTTTGTAATTATTGGTCACGGGAGTACAGAGCTGAGGTCGTCGTGGTCATCCACATGAATTAAGAGCGTGTGAAGCCTGGAGCTTTTGCAAGACACAACATAAAACATGTGAATACTTCAGCAAACTGCATGTTTATTTTAAGACTTTGCCTACTGATGCTAGCTCTCGCTACCGTCCTATTCACAGCACGCAAAGTTAACTTCGTTTGCTGTGAACACGACGGTTGATAAAAGTACCCAGAGCTACCGTCTGTAGTTGAAAAGTTGATAAGTCGCTGAAAGTACATTGAAATTAAATAATTTGAACTTTTGGTGAATGCACGATCAAAAATATAAATTTGATTCTCTAGACTAGAAGGAATCACGAAGTAGGAATCCAAGATTTTGCTAAAGGACAATGACCAGATTAGGATTCAGGTAACAGAGAAAAGACTCACTATTTTCCAGTTGAATAGACCAGACAATAATAAAATAACTACCAGCACGAGGGGGACATCATCATTCAGCAGGTAATGAAATAAATGCATTCAGAAACCAAAAATTATAAACGAATATCGGGCGCACTGAAATTAAAGCCGTACTTGTTTAACAAACAATGCATTAAATTTTCCGAGTGCTGCATTTCTACATTTTACTCAATGGGTTACGCCCCTTTTCAAAGGAACCTTCATACTTTTGAAGATTGAAACGAACAATATTCTTAAAACATGTTTGAAAAATTGATGCCTGAGTGAGATACGGCGGGCGGACGCGCGGTGACAAGCATTAATCACAGCGTCCCGGAGCCCTGGAAAATGTTAAATAAAAAACGAAATTATTGAAGATTGCTGCGCATGTAGGAGGCCGTGTGAGGACGCACACGGGCCGTGACACTCCGTTATTAGCGAGGCTTTTAGCCAATTACAAGGCCTGGGTGTGGCTGGAGGGCGCTGCAGCTCAGGAGAGGTGAGGGGAGGCCATGGCTCGGGGGAAAATTTTCGAGTTCGCAACAAAAATGTTGGGTTATTCTTAAAAAAGAAATTTGTAGGCCTATTTCTAAAGTGTGCTGTTCTATCTAACGAATGCTAATGTGCATGTGATACGGACACTATATAAATCATACGAATGTCATTAAGATCACACGAATGCTGTATGAATCATACGAATGTCGTAAAAATCACACGAATACTGTATAAACCATACGAATGTCATAAAAATCACACGAATGCTGTATGAATCATACGAAGGTCATAAAAATCACACGAATGCTATATAAATCATACGAACGCTATATAAATCACACGGATACTTTACGAAATAAACGTCAACATAAATGCCACATATTCTTAGTAAGAACTTCAGAATTGACTACAAAAATTTGGGTCAGCCCAACGCTGAGATTAGCCTTGACTTCATAATCCAGTTAAAATGTATTCCTTGTCGTACAAGTTTCTACAATAAATTTTTTAAAGCGTGCAAGTTTTTTGTAGATATGCAGTAATGAATAGAAATCGCCTTACTTGAACAAAAAACGTAATTCGTGCCACGTAAGCCACATCTGAACGCTTGCCTTATAGTAAAAATTCAAGTTCTGGAGTAATTCAATGAGCTTGAGTCATCAGCCACTCTTATTTGGGCGGCCACACAGATCACAGGAACTGGAGACAATGTTAAGTGTCTTGTAATACGGCAGAACCCGACCAACTTGCAAATGCATGGAGAAAAAAGTTTCCTGAGGAACTGATCGCACTAGTTATAAAAACTTGGGAACATAAACATTATTGTATTATCGACCGCACGTGAAATAGAGAGACCAGGTTCTTCAGTACAGCTCCACAGCGCATCGATTACATGAACAAGAAACACTAACTGTCTCTCGAACAGTTATGGTTTGACTGAGGGTCGGCGTGAGGGTTACTGGATGTCTAGGGTCATGAGTCAGGGGACCAATAAGGGTCGTAATTAGGCAATACTCGGGTCATTATCAGAACGATGCCTGGGGTCATTAGACGACCAGTAATGAACTTAGCTGATATTGACTTCGCCGGGGGAAGCCTCATTACGTAAGTACGCATCACAGGGGCGGCAAAAATTATTCATGTAAAACCAGTAGAATTTTAAAATCGTACACAAATGAGCGCTTTTTATTCAATTGATATTTTGTGAAGATATGAATTTCCAAGAGTGGGGCAACAAAAGCTAGCAAATATTTGTGAACTACTGACCATCTACTCAGACTTGTTCCTACTGATTGTGGGAAAAGCAATTACGAGATGAAGAGTTACGGCGAAAGGCAACTGAGAAACTCTGAAAGCGTTCGGTGAAATAATTTTTTTTATTGTTTTTGGATCTGAAAGAAATTGCAGTACTCAAACTGAGACCCAGCTCTGCAAAAATGATGCATTTTGAGCTTCGTATTCGCACGTGAAGGCAAAATGAGAAATTGTGCTTTTCGAAAATTCTCAAATGACAGAGAAAAACATTAAGATAATAATAATGTTTTAAGGTGAAGTTGGCTTATTATAGTCTTCAACAATATACTGAAGTTGAGAATATAATAATATTGATGATCACAAGAAACGACGAGCATTCGGAATAAAGACAGTAAAAAGGAGAAAGAATAAGAAGAAAAGAAAAGTAGAAAACAAGAAATAAATAAATGAACATGTCGTTCATGGTTCACATAGATTTTGAGGGGAGAAAGTCTATGCCTAAATTTACTTCAGTCCTAAAAATAACGTACCTCTACACATGTTTTTCACAGCCTGTAAGATATTTAATTTTTAATAATTAATATTTAATTTATTCTCCCATTGAAGCCACATGAAAAAGAATTATGTATTTTTACATTCCAGACCCATAGGGCGAGTGAAGCTTCGACTGCATCATGAGTGTCAAGGAGAGTTTGCAAGGCAGTTGCGTTTGAAAAATAAAACTAAGAAACGTAATTTACAGTTCCATATGAGAGATATGAATTCACATTACCTGTTCTAAACTCTTCATGTACAAAGAGTGAATGAAATGAAGTTTGAACGGCTCAAGGTAATATTAAAGCTTCACATTACAAAGGACGGCAGAGCAATATTAACAATTACTTCTGAGTAAAGTTTAACAGTGAATAATAAAGAACCAATTTGGTTAAATAAAACTAACCTACCATTACGATACACCAAAGTGGTTGATCAACGATCACGGGGAGCAAACAAACGAACTTTTTAATATTCTCGCCATTATCAGTTGTTGCATACGCCATGAGGACCAAAGTGAGCTATGGATTTTCAATTGAATCATAACGAGATACAATACAGCACAAACACATGCAAAGTAATATAAAACATCGCGTCAAATGTAAGGGACTTACAATTGAACAGACAAATGGATAGATAGATAAATGGCATTGTGTTGACTCAGTTCAACTCCTGGTCTTCGAGTTGTGCTCATACCTTGCTGTCAAACTTCTTTATTATCGAAGTTGGAGTGCGTGCATTACTCATTCAACATTCACCAACACCGAACAGAAACATTCATGCACCACCATGCATGACTTATTCGACGACATAAGTCCATTGGACAAATGAATTTGCAATATACACGAGTGCCGACCCTGCAAACGCTACTCACTTCGGAACTTCTTTGGTATGCAGAGAAATAAAAAATGAGCGGCATACATATAATTTGTGTCTATTTCGGTATTGAGAGATACGAATAAATCATTGGTATACAATCCATCTATCTTTGCTTCCTTTGATATCAAAAGCCACAAATATTAATGTGTGGCACAAACTTAAAATACACGCTCCTTCTTCTCGTTTTTTTTTGGTATTAAAAGATACTCAGTTTGTGCATCCGTAAATTGACAGAAACCAATTTAACCATAAGACCTGGAAAAAATACTTTTTACACAAAAAAATTGGATTTAGTAAATGACAGCTTCAATACATATTTCATGGATTGATTGTTTTTAAGGTCACCACACCGCTGACCCAACCTTAGATGTTTAGGTTTGTGCATATTTTCTGAGCGTGGTGTTCGTTTTTCAAGTTCCTTTATGCATTCATTCACTGTAAAAAAACTCGGTGACTGAGACAAAAAATTAAACCACGAAAAGTTGTGAAGCATTTTGTACTCGTGTCAAAAGAATTTCCCAGCTGTTAGTTTTTCAGCATGAGAAAAGTTTCTACGAAGAGCAACACAATTACGCTTACTACGAACAGGAGCAAAAGTATGGCTCGACAAGCTTGATTTATTTGAGGAAGAGTTTTTACCAAGTTCTGCTCACATTTATATACCATTTTTTATTTGATGTTCTGAACTGTAAGGCGATCAAGAAACAGAGAATTCGAGCAAGTCTACAATCGTTCTTCAAAGTACAAGCTCAACTACCTGAGCAAAGTGAGTCAGATAGATATTCTAGAGGCATTTGAAAGTCGGCGCTGCAGCAGAAAAGAACTGCGTTTAAGACCAGTAAGTGGCTGCATCGATCGTCCCAACCACATATTGAGAAGAGGGTAGACGCGGTCCAGCTCTCTGGAAATGAAGCCCTTCTTTGAAGGAGTGTCACTTCAGTAAAGCTATAGGGAATTATCTACGATGTTCTGAAGTCGATTATCAAGTAAGTTAGAAGATACTGGTTAATTAATCGCTCTGAAGTCTGCATTACAAGAGATTTGTTCATCAATTATTGGAGTGAATTGCAGTTTCGTCAGTAGAAAGACGATAACTCTGATTAAAAGGTGTCTTCAGCAGCGCAAGATTCCTAAGACATAAATACTTTTTCTCTAATTAATTCCTTTCAAACCCAGATGACCATCGGGACTGAGGTTCCAAACTGTAAAAAAGAATTATAATTTGACAACTGAAGAACAAGAACGCTTGTCGAGAAAAGAATTTCTTTATTTCTCTTCCAAAATATATGGAAAAGGTCTAAAAATGTGAAAGATTTCTATCTAACACATACAAAGACAGAAACGATTGTGGTCGAGGCTTAAAATGAGTTGTACAACGAAAAGAACTTTAAGGAAGGTCCAAATGATCAAGAAATTCATTGCGTCACGAGTGAGAGAATGTTAAAGTGTGAGAGGCCGAAAAACGGGACACAGAATCACACACTGTCGTGATCGATGAGGTAAGCGACTAGTAATTTAGGCGTAACACCGTACATTCACTGTGGTTTCATCTGATCATTGTATGCGATTAATGCGTTGCTTGTGGATGACTAGCAACTGTGCGTGGTCACAGCTGAGTCAAACTACAGACGCCACCCAGAGACTTCGTCTCGTTCCATCATCATCTATTTCCATAAATATGGCCTTTAACAAAACTAGACGCAAAACTCTCTCCGGAATGATTATACGGAAGCTGGTCCTCTGAAACACGGTGTCGCCTGCCGGCTTTTAGTTACGCTAAACTAAAGCGTAGTTTGCGTTTCTGAGCACGACCTGCTCTTCCATCGTCCGGAAATGGAGGCACCCACCGGCACCGGATCAAGGAATTGTGGTGAAATGAGTACTACGAACAGGGGTGCAAGAGATCGTACGAGGAGAATTTCTTCAAGTGATCGTAGGAGGAGAATTTCTTCAAGTGATCGTAGGAGAAGAATTTCTTCAAGTGATCGTAGGAGAAGAATTTCTTCAAGTGATCGTAGGAGAAAAATTTCTTCAAGTGATCGTACGAGAAGAATTTCTTCAAGTGATCGTAAGAGGAGAATTTCTTCAAGTGATCGTAGGAGAAGAATTTCTTCAAGTGATCGTACGAGAAGAATTTCTTCAAGTGATCGTAAGAGGAGAATTTCTTCAAGTGATCGTAGGAGAAGAATTTCTTCAAGTGATCGTAGGAGAAGAATTTCTTCAAGTGATCGTAGGAGAAAAATTTCTTCAAGTGATCGTACGAGAAGAATTTCTTCAAGTAATCGTAGGAGAAGAATATCTTCAAGTGATCGTAGGAGAAGAATTTCTTCAAGTGATCGTAAGAGAAGAATTTCTTCAAGTGATCGTAGGAGGAGAATTTCTTCAAGTGATCGTAGGAGAAGAATTTCTTTAAGTGATCGTAGGAGAAGAATTTCTTTAAGTGATCGTAGGAGAAGAAATTCTTCAAGTGATCGTAGGAGGAGAATTTCTTCAAGTGATCGTAGGAGAAGAATATCTTCAAGTGATCGTAGGAGAAGAATTTCTTCAAGTGATCGTAGGAGAAAAATTTCTTCAAGTGATCGTAGGAGAAGAATTTCTTCAAGTGATCGTAAGAGAAGAATTTCTTCAAGTGATCGTAGGAGGAGAATTTCTTCAAGTGATCGTAGGAGAAGAAT
>VCRD01009235.1:3966-15259 GCA_006783055.1 Trinorchestia longiramus
TCATGCATGTGTATGGCCACATACATGTTGTAGTACAGGTATTCATGCATGTGTATGACCACATACATGTTGCAGTACAGGTATTCATGCATGTGTATGACCACATACATGTTGTAGTACAGGTATTCATGCATGTGTATGACCACATACATGTTGTAGTACAGGTATTCATGCATGTGTATGACCACATACATGTAGTAGTACAGGTATTCATGCATGTGCATGACCACATACATGTTGTAGTACAGGTATTCATCCATGTGTATGACCACATACATGTAGTATAGGTATTCATGCATGTGTATGGCCACATACATGTTGTAGTACAGGTATTCATGCATGTGTATGACCACATACATGTTGTAGTACAGGTATTCATACATGTGCATGACCACATACATGTTGTAGTACAGGTATTCATGCATGTGTATGGCCACATACATGTTGTAGTACAGGTATTCATGCAGGTGTATGACCACATACATGCAGTACAGGTATCAGTGTATGTAACATTACAGTTCTAGAGATGCCAGTCATTGGCTGTGCTCTATTACAAATATCCTACGGAACTGAATATTTTTCCTCATAACCTATTTCATTTCTTCGGCGTTTTCTAAACTTTCCCATCATCAGTAAACTTGCTACTTGAGTTACACAATCATTTAGTTATATGTATAAGTCAATCATGCTATGAATGTGATCATTTGATGTGAATTCTTTTTTATAGATAACTTGATTGCTGTAAGTTCTCTTCTAGCTACAAAACTGGCATTTTAAAGAATAATATTACTTAGGAAATACTTCTAAGTATTACTGAAATTTAATGCCTCTATACATTATTGGGATGAAATGCCTTTATACTTTACTGCAATGAAATGCCTCTAAATAATACTGAAACAAACTCACTCTGATCAATATTCAAAGGGAATCCCTTTATGCATTGTTAGAGTATGTTCCCTCTGTCCAATATTCAAAAGGGAATTCGTCTAAAAATCAATGCAATAAATTCTCTCTGGCAAATATTGTCAGGTAATCCCTCGAAACATTACTGATATAAGTTCCCTCTCGCCAATATTCAAAGAGAATCCCTCCAAATATCACCTAAGAAAATCCCTTTAAAAACCTCGAGATAAAAAGGATCATCGACTAAAAAAAATACTCGTTTGTTTTAATTTTGCTAAAAGCGTCACGATGGCCGATGACTAAAATTGTGGTAAAAATATCATTCTTTTAAGGCTCAAAATCGATGGAATAGAAAGAGCTGGGGAACAGCGCAGTAGTATGTTGTAACATGTGTTATGTTGTAGCATGTGTTATGTTGTAGTATGTGCTATGTTGTAGCATGTTATGTTGTAGCATGTCATATTTCACCATATGTCATGTTCCAGAATGTGTTATGTTATGCATGTGTTATGTTCTAGCATGTGTTGTGTTCTAGCATGTGTTATGTCATGAGAGGTAACATGTATGTATACTGTGCACATGGTGAGGTGAGAGAGATAATAATATTATCTATTATGTACGAGTATTGGATGCGGTGCATAAACAACCCGCTTCCTTTGGTAAATTCTGTTGCCAGGTTATCACTCTCCAACTGGTAAAAATTGAACCAACCAGGCCATCAGTAGTGTTTGTACTGTCAGCACGTGCAGTCATGGCATCAGCAGTGGAGCTTAACACGTTGCCTGCGATTGCCTAGCTGGTGCAAATCTTTACTTTGTACACACAGTCACTAGAAAGCCTTGAAAAAATTATAGAACCTAACCTGAGCGACCCACCGGCGGGTCGTATCGCACTCAACGTGTTAAGTTCCGAGATCTATGGAAAAGCCGCACAGTATTTATTTCAGTTCACATTAAACATCATAATTCCGATATTTCAATTGGCTTAAAGTGGACGACAGCTTTATCAGGAAGGTTCGACGTGAGTTAGTTGTTTCCAACTACAACTTTGAAGCAACAGCTGCCAAGTAGGTTTATTCAAGGAGGTTGGACAGCACGAGATATGTTGAGTTCACAGAGACTCTTCTGATGTCAGGCCTCCCAACTCCCCTGACCTCAATACAATGAACTTTTTTGCATGTATGAAGCACAGTCGAACGGAACACCAAACGGATCCCCATGCACAACCGAGGATGAGTTGAATGAGCGTATCGAGGCGGTGTTCCCTAATCTTTCAAGAGAGGCAGGTTCATCGAGAAAGAAATAACCAGAGAATTTAGAAAGACGATCATACAATTAATTTTTCAATAAAGCAATTCTCTTTGAATATGAGCATTTTTATTGAGACCTAAAATAAACGGGTTATTTATTTACTGCATTTTGTATACGCTGAACCAGATGGGATGAGAGAGGTATCATGTGTACTGTACACGCATGTTTTCCTTTATTGCTATGACACAGCAGCGAGTCCATACATCTCGCAGAATTTGCAGTTAAGAGCTATACGCAGCTGTCATCATCATATTCATATGTTCATATCACTATCACACAGACCATCATATTACCACCAGCTTGGTCGACTGGTGAGCGAATCTGCTTGCGAGCGGAAAGACCCGGGTTCGAATCCCGCTGCTGACATGGTTAGAAATAAGGCATGGGACTTGGGTAAACAACCGAATAATTATTGAAATAATTATCCGACCCAAGAATGGGCCCGAAGGTTCGTTCCTATAGTCTCATTCTATTCTATTCCTCATTCTCATTCTATTCTCTTACGCTCAAATCACCATTATACCGACCATCATATTCTCATGTTCTTATCACTATCATATTGACCTTCATATTCGTATCTTCATATCACTATTGTATTGTTCATATTCTTATGTTCTTATCACTATCATATTGACCTTTATATTCGTATGTTCATATCACTATTGTATTGTCCATGTTCTTATGTTCTTATCACTATCATATTGACCTTCATATTCGTATCTTCATATCACTATTGTATTGTTCATATTCTTATGTTCTTATCACTATCATATTGACCTTTATATTCGTATGTTCATATCACTATTGTATTGTCCATGTTCTTATGTCCTTATCACTATCATATTGACCTTCATATTCGTATGTTCATATCACTATTGTATTGTCCATATTCTTATGTTCATATCAGGCGAGCAGCCTCTGTTTCTATGTGAACAAAAAGTGACGTCAGTTAACAAAACAGCAACAAAGATATAAACATTGCGTTCGTATTCTTATGTTCTAAATTTTGTATTCATGTTCCTGTACTGTAAATCTTGAGTTCATATTCCTGTATTCTAAATTTTATGTTCATATTCCTTTATTCTAAATTTTGTGGTCATAGTCCTGTATTCTAAATCTTATGTTCATTTTCCTTTGCTCTAAATTTTATTTTCATACTCGTATAGTTAAAATCAACAACTGTTTCCAATTCGTTCCACACCGTGAAAAATAAATAAATGAATAAATGTAATTCTATATATTTCGAAACTACTTTAGAATAAATGTACTTTTCTTACGTACAATAGAATTTAAATCACTGAATTTATGGGTAGACTCAAAACCTATTTTTGAATTAATACGTAACTGGTATCTAGACTTTTATTTAAATATATAAATAGAAATAAATGAATATATACATATATATATACAAATATATATATATATACATATATATATCTATATATATATGTGCATATCTATTTTATAAAAGCATATGAGTTCCGTGTATGCACATATTCAAAATCTATGTTAGGACGAACATAAAATTTTAATCCATAGCATGTACAACCAATAAATGCTTGAATATATGAAACACCATGTTAGAATAAATATAAAATTGTCTGCCAGGTCACGTGGTGGTGGAAGGGAGGGCCGGGGAGTCGCTGCAGTTGCCCTGTGACGTCACACCCCCACCAGGGGACAGCGTGGCGGTCATCCTGTGGTACAGGGACCATCTCCCACAGGCTGTGTACACGTCAGTACCCTAGTGTATATTGGGGCTCTGTATATGTTGTTGCCTTATTATGTAGTACATGTCTTAATTTGTTGCATTATTACGTAGAATATGTCATAATTTTTTGCCATTTTATTATTTTGAATATGTCATAATTTTTTGCTATTTTATTGTTTAAAACGTGTCATAATTTGTTGCTATCTTCATTATTTAAAACGTGTCATAATTTGTTGCTATCTTCATTATTTAATACGTGTCATAGTTTGTTACTATTTTCATTATTTAGTACGTGTCATAATTTGTTTTCATTTTCATTATTTAGTACATGTCATAATTTATTGCTATTTTTATCATTTGGTACGTGCCATATTTTTTTACTATCTTTATTATTTAGAACATGACATAAAATAACTAAAGCTGTAGTACTTCATGCTGTGATCTGTCTTATTTATTTAATGTAATAATTATAGTACATGGTTTCAATATATGTCGCTATTTGTCAAGACGATTTTTGAATGTTTTCACAGTGCCAGCAAAAACAAAATTTTCGGGTAGCTAGTTCCAGGTTCTGGCAATTTTAACTGGAACGAAGTTTAGAACCTGAAAAGTCTTGAAGTTTCTTATTATTAGTATTTGCTCGTTATTTCTATCCTCATAGCAACTTATGTACAAATTGTTGCCTCCCATTTCCGTGTTAACAATACCATTCTAAGAAAAAATTTGGTTTGAGTATTTAATTTCTTCATTTCTGTGTATTTTAGTGCACAAGTTAGGTTATTTTTACTCTTCGCTTGCATATTTTCCCTTGACTCACCATATGTGTGTTTTTATTTCAATGCGTCACTTTTACAGTTTAAATCCAAAATAAAAAATCTGATTTTGTCCTGAAAAACTCATCAAAAACAATACTCTTCCTCCCCCACCACCCCAAAAAAATACTTTATTGTAAACTTTGCTTTTTTAGTCCGTGATAAAATTGATTAAAGTGTTCTACTTGTTCTGTTCGACTTCATCAAATTTATTTTTCAAAAATAAGTCACATATAAACATATTTTTTCTCTTACATGACAAACATTGCTATCTGCCACCCACCTGTCATAGTCATCAATGCTGGCTGAACCAGCTGGCTCTTCATCAAATTAATACGGTGCTTGACCACCTGGAACAGCGGCCTGCACAAGACAATGGAACATAAAAAATTCTGTGACAAACAATATCAGAGTATAAAATAGAATATAATTGAATGGCTCGATTTTAGGGGCAAAATATTGCAGTAACGCCAATTAGTGATCAGAGTCGAGTTGGGATCCATGCAAATTTCTGCACAGCAATTTTTAAGTTTTTTAAACAACAATCCGTATGTGTACTGCCACACGGAACACTACACAGGGGCTCCTAGTCAGGGGCTACACATAGTCCAATATCCCAACTCACACACAGAAGCTGCACACAGCAGTCAACACAGATGTTTATAAACAGGGTGGGCCAAAAAAGTATAATTATGTATGTGCATATACATAATTATACACTTATAATTATGTATAGGCATTGTTATGTCATATGTAAATAAATTGTTATTTTCTCAGCTTTCCGAGAGTAGTTGTATATATTTCTTCCGCTAAACATAAAATAAGTTATTGCAATTTAAAGAGTATATACTTTTTCGGCCCACCCTGTATTACAAAATACACTAGTCATATAACAGATCATGCTACTCGACAGCTTTTTTCTATCACTGGTCTAACATTGTCTGTAATTTGAATTTTAAGCTTAAATTTATCAAAAGTTATGAGGTAAGTACTGCATGGGATCAAAGTGCAGGTTCTAAAATTCAATGAGTGGTCATCTAAAACTTAGCTTTGTAAACTCTCACCGAGATGCGTGTGCTATAGAATTGACTTATTACTGATTTACGAGTATATGCCCACGAGTGTTGGTGGAACAAACAAAACAACCTTAAAAGTACCCATGAAGAGACCCACACACTCCATTTTATTTCCAGCCAACCGTCACTGGTTGATTTTCATCGTCCAGCAAGGTTCCCTAGTCTTTTCGAGATATGAAGTACCCAGCTATTATTTGTCAAAATAGGATCCAAAAAGTGGCATCGTAGATGTAGTCTGACATCGCTCACAACTGTGAATCGTAGGTCGACTCAATCAGGCGAGCTGGATGCTGACCAGTGCTGGCAGCACAGGTTCAACATTACCTTACATTGTCGCCCAACTTAACTATTATAGACGGTAGTACCGACCAGTGCTCCGAGCATTGGTTTCCCAAATGATACGATGTAAAATAGAAAGATTCAGCAATTCGAATGCAAAGAGACACTGATTAAAGGACACAATCAATATCATAAAGCACTCACAATACTACGACAAGAAAGAGAAGACTGGCGTGCATGCAGTACTAAAAGGTCGCAGACTAGGCGCCTAAATGCTGAGAAAGAAATTCCCCGGAAATTCATTTGCGGGGCCAGAAATTACGGAAGACACACCGGACAAGCTTTGGCAGTAAGCTTGGTCATGTTATCCGCAAGTTACCAGGACATTACAGTATCTGTTGACACAGTTACTGTTTACAGTACACTGGGTTATAGAAAATGGTAAATCGAAAACACGGAAATTACTACAGTGAACTGTGAATGTATTAGCGAAAGAGAACTATAATCAACAATACATTTGATTACAGGAAGTATGATTAGAATACCCAGCCACTAAATAACAATAATGAGGATTACAGTAAACAAAATTATAGTAAACTGGATTACAGTAAACAGAATTACAGTAAATAGGATTATAAAAAAACAAGATCACAGTAAACCAGGTAACGGTAGACAGTCAACAAGGGTTGCACAGCAAGCAGTTACCAGGATTCCACTATATAAAAATTAATTATGCAGAATCGTGTCCGACTTCTAGACATGTGTCTGCTATTTCCATTCTGCATTCTGAGCGCAAGCCAGCTGGTCTACGTTGCTGTCCGCATTTATTTTGCCTGCGTTAAATAGTGAAGTGTAGTGTTTGCTGTGAGACGTATGTAGGTGCTCTCTTTGTGTGGTTCACGACATTTATTGTTTTTCGTTAACGTAATGTGATATTTTGTGTGTTTGTGAATTATAGTCTTTCCATTTCCCTTTCTTGGGACTAATCTACAAAATGCAGCAAAAAAAAGGGTTCTTAGACCTGCCAGTTGCAGCGAGCGAGTAAAAATGCTAACACCAGGTTGACTTGGTTTGCTGGCCCTTTATATTTGTTTTTAATATTTTCCATAGTTCATCATTTTGTTGGTGCGTTATACGCTCATTTACAAAACCGGTAAGTTTTTATTTTAAATACAATTTTATAATTGGTAGCAATGCTACTCACTGTATTATTTGGTTAGCATTTTTCTTTGATTTAAGAGACCGTTTACGTTAGTGGCAATGAGCATCACTGTGGACTCCTTCGGGTGAGCACTGGGGTCTGTGTCCATCGGTGGACTGTTCGTTGTCCGTCGATGACCATCAGTGGATTGTCTGTTGATGACCATCGGTGGACAGTCCGTTAATGACCATCGGTGGACAGTTCCTTTGGTGTCGATCGGTGGACAGTCCGTTGTCAACACCTATTTCCGTGGCAATGAACTATAGGAACGTGGGTCAATAGTCCGTCAGTGTTTGCCCCCTACGCGCCCCGTGGTACACGAGCAGTTCACCTTCCTTTTCTAGCACAAATCGAACTACACTGCGTGGATCACCGGTACTTGTGGGTTATCTGTCACCACTTTTTTGGGTTTACTAAAGGGTAAAAAATACAGCTTTTGCTTCCGAAATGTTATTTATTTGTTACAAAACAACAACAACAATCCTTTTATTCTGGAGGCACTAGAGCTAACATAACCTAACCTTAACATCAAAAGGAAATCGTAAACTAAAAGTGGTGACAGATAACCCACAAGAACCGGATCACCTCCTGCACGAGAGTTAAATTTATGACTTTACTTCATTTTTCCAAATTTTTAACACGTTGACTCCGAAGTGGTACGTATGTGGACCCCTTAGGTTAGGTTCTGTAATTTTTTCAGATCCTTCTAGTGACTATGCGTACAAAGTGAAGATTTACACCAGTCAGGCAATCGGAGGCAACGTGTTAATCTTACTTTGTGTTTTGGTCAGGGTTTAAAGTGCAAGAATGTGACATTTAAATACGTGCCCGGTAGTTTAGTTACGTGCGCGGCTTTCACAATCATTTTAACACGAAGCTCGTAAAATAGATTGTGTTACGATCTAATCGCAGATTTCAAGTGGATCTCGTAGATGTTAAATACTGACATCGGATTTGTTATCTTCATTGAAGATAGAATAGGTTCTTTTCTTCTAACAATTCCGTGCATGTGTCTGTTTGCCGCCTAACTTAACACGTTGCCTCCGATTGCCTGGCCGGTGTAAATCTTCACTTTGTACGCGTAGTCACTAGAAGGATCTGAAAAAATTACAGAACCTAACCTCAGTGGTACACATACGTACCACTTCGGAGTCAACGTGTTAAGACTTCTCTTTACGAGCTATCTATGTTAAACTGTACGAGTAGTTTCCTGGAGTTCCGAGGAAAGATGATTTCGAGTTTCTTAGTTTATCAAAGTTGTCTGTGATGAAATAAGGCTTTCCTATGCAATATCTACCGTGCCCTCTCCCCCACGGAGGTCTGTAATAGCATTTAGTGCCTGGGATACGCTGAAGCTGGATCCTATGGGGGTTAGGTTAGGTGTCAAGGTAAGAGTTAGGTAAGCCGTGTTTTCGTTCAAATAAACCAGGTTTTGCTTGTTTCAGATTAGCTTTCTCGGTTCACTCGGTGTCCTTGTTTCCACAACCTCTTACTACCTCTTCTGACTTGCCTACTGTTGCATGTACCGTATTTGACGGCATATAAGACAAAGTACTGAGCGTAAGCTAGGTTAGTGAGCGTCAGAGAGAAGATTAGCCTAGGTCTACGGGAGGTCTCAAACTTCACCTACGATGATAAGACGAGGGAATTTTTTGAGATAAAATTTGGAAAAAAATGCGTCCTATATGCCGTCAAATACAGTATGTACTTCTTTCAGAATTTATTGTTTCTGTAGGCGTGGGAGCCTGTGTGGGAATACACCCTTTTCCTTGTCCACATTAAATCATCCCATTTCCTTCGCTGATTTTGAGTCCCATTTTGCTGTGGCTAAAATGCTGTAAACTCACTACAAAACTAAATTAAATGGGCGCTTTCGTAGGGTTTTGTCTCGATCATTTTTTTATTCCTTAATATTGGTTATAAATTTTTGTTCGCTTTTATGCTGCAGCTTGCACTGCTCAGTGTAATGCTTCTCAGGGCATATAGTAGACTGTCTAAAAGGAGGGGGAACACAACGGAGCTCTTGCTAGTGTTCTCATACTCTATATCTAATTTAATTTCCTATTTTCCCTTAATACGCTAACGACACCTGCTCCTCTGTGAGCCACTTTCTTTTACGCTTGTTCATTTTAATTTCCAATACCAGAAAAGGTACGGGGTTCTTTAAAGACGTTACTATTTATGAAGGTTATAAAAATTAGAGCTTCACGAGTTATATAGGGTACGGCAACATTATGTACTCCATTTCTCGTTTTTCATAAAGTTATGAAAAAAGAAAGTTATGTTGCTGGGCTCTGTACTTGCCTGGTTGTGCGTGATACTGGCGTTCAAAACTTCGTTTTCCTACAAATGTGCTTTGGTATCCAGGATTTTATTATAGAGAAACAAGATTTTTTGCTCAGCACATGCTATATACTGACTGGTATGAAGAGAATCAGTATTTAAGTGTACGTCTCGGATTTATGTAGCGCAGATTTATTGTTTACTTGTAGATTTTATTCTTGGGTGTATTGGATCTCTGTTCTCCACTCGAACAGTGTTGACCAAAATGATCTGAAGTATAAAATGCAGAAGCCTAAAATGTTAAATAACAAGATACATGAGTTGCACGATCTTCGATCACCAGATGGAAAATTGCGTCATTTGTGCGATCCTAAAAGTGTTTTGAGGAAAGTTTTTTGTGAACATGGTACGGCTTTATTGCCGGACCTTTAGAAACTCGAGTCCTGCTACTTGAAAATTCTTCCCGTTACTGCTTGAAATGCATGGTAGTGGATAAGCTCTAGATTCCAAATTGAAGCGGAAACTCTAGGGTTTCTACAGCTGACCGTTTTGTCTGAAGAATTATAGGATTGTAGTTGTTCAGATCAAGTTGTGTTTGGTTTTTGTGGTACCATGAGACAAAAAAACATACTCTGATACTCCCCACAACTGTAGGAACTGTAAAACTCCTACAACTTACACCAACTAAAACATGCACATTGGATGTGACCTCACGGCCGGTGCAGCATCGTTGTGGCATCATACATTGTAATTTTGAGAAAAGATTGTTTTGCTAAGTGGACTAAATTATTCTTCTCCCTTTCGCTAGGATTATGAGGCTGTTTTAGGAGTCATCATCATGGGAAAAAAAGCAAAGTGGGGTAAGCTATCAGGGTCTGCACACTTACTAATAACTCAAATATATAATAATGTAGAGTTTGTTGCTTGCTTGGTCCGTCTCTCTGTGACGCTCTTAAGGATTTAGATAGGAGGAAATTCGGTAGGGTATACATGTGACGGCATGGGACTTCGGTATTGAACCAAGAATGGGCCAAACGGCTCGTTCCTATTGCCTTATTCTATTCTATTCTATTGTAAGCATTGTATTGTGGATACCAAAGGCACATCCTTCAATGTTGAAACTCCTTCGCAAAGCCCGCGTCCACTGGCAAATCAAACGAATAAATTAAGTAAAAAACACGTGAATTTTCACGTGTGGTTCTACTAATTCTGGTAATAGCTGGGAACACAATACTGCGCACGTGTAAATTCTCGTTTATTTTCATTCCTCAATATACAAATGTGACTTTAGTGTTTTATTTGGAGTTGATTTTCCGCATTCCCATTACCACGATTTACTGATGCGTGATTACGGATTGCAAAATGTAAGACGAGATTTTTGTTCCAGAACCACGTTAGCATGAAAGTATCATGATTTGGATCACTATGCAACGATATACTGAGACGCTTCTGTGTTGACTATTATTGTGGCAATCTGAATGTACTGATGACAATACATAGGTAGGAGTAGATGCTGTTAATGGTTGCCATTGAGAGACTTGAAAATTAGGGTTACAGTATGAGGTAATAAATATAATCACACGGTGAGGCAGTATACAGGATCACACGGTGAGGCAGTGTACAGGATCACACGGTGAGGCAGTATACAGGATCACACGGTGAGGCAGTATACAGGATCACACGGTGAGGTAGTATACAGGATCACACGGTGAGGCAGT
>VCRD01009237.1:0-15256 GCA_006783055.1 Trinorchestia longiramus
CTTGCATTTTTTCCCGTAGAAAATATATTATATTTACCATGGGAAAAAATGCAAGTAGTCCACTAGTGCTTTCCACCCTTCAATTTACAACTGGAAAGTTAAAAGTAATACATAAGTATGCGTTGCTGATTCCTTGAGTTGTCTTGCTTGGTATGAAGACCTCATGCGTCTGATAGCACTCAGAAATTTTTATGAGATCTGTACTGCAGCAGCAAGATTCTCAGCTAAGATGCCACAGATCCCTGCTAATAAGAACAGAGAACCATGATAAATGTATGCGCAGTCTGATGACCACGAAGGATAAGCTACTGAATCACTTAAGAGGCTTTAGTCTCATGTCCACTTAATTATTTTAAACAGATCTTAGGTCACAATTAAAGTCGGACTTTCCATCACGTGTGTAGTTGTGCTGAAGTTTTTATTACTTGAACCAAATGTTAAGTTTTCAAGATAACGAAGAAAATTAGGTACAGGAATGATATTACAAGCTCTCAAAAAGCTTGTCATCATGGTGTAGATAAAATTTTAAAGAATTATGTCCCTATGCTGCTCAACCACTGTGTAAGTATCAAAATCTTAAAACAGGTTAAGAAAGCGAAATGCTGGTGAAGCTAGACTCCCTATAAATATCATACCATCATACGGAGCTCAGTATTTTTATATGGAGGTGTGCATAAAACCCGCTCTCTAAGTTTTCTTCATATATTATTCTAGCTAGAAATATTGCCCTTGGGGAAGAAGAACTCCTGCAACTACAGTGTTCAGCAACATATCTTCTTTTTTTAAAATGTGCTTTGCTTTGAAAACCGGAAGTTATGTCGCCGCACCCTCTGTCTGACGTTCGTCCGGATGAAAGCCAAGCGTAAGCAAATAATGTCCATCTTACCATAATTTCATGTGTATCCTCCTCTATGCCTACATGTAGAGCAGTCATAAGAACATTTGCATTGTGTCACCACATATACAGGGTGCAGCAAAATGACCTAACACATTTTCAGGGTAAATAAAAACAAAATGGAGTGAAGACTGGAAAAGGAATTCCAAATATTTTCCAATTCCTGTTGGCAGTTGAACATCAAATGATTCAAAATGACATTGCATGTGTTTTTCAAAAAATACGAATCCATTGTTTGTTGTTTCCTTTCAAACACATTATTTTCACAATAATAGGCTTGTCGGTTAGCCTTGGTACTACATGGCACTCTGATTTCCATCCAGGAGGAACCACGTCCTTGCTGTCTTATTTTCCCGTTTCTGTCTCGTAAGAACTGTAAACGCAAACGATTTTGTATCGATCTCTGTGCCAACATACTTTCTTGCAAATGATATACTAATGACTTTTCGAAAGCTGCAAAAACACGAAACCATGCACCGATATTCATGTGGTTGATCCCTTATCATTTGCTCGTACCTTAGAGTGCTACAATGACTTTAGTAAGCTGTGTTGAAACACATTCTGTAACGTTATACTTGTTAATTTTCCAATAGTAGGATTGGATTTGATAGCTCCTATTTTCTGGTACCTAAGCACAGAAAGGATTCAACGCTATCGAGGTCAAACCAAGTTTCAAAGCGAACCTTAAATTAAAAGCTGAGGCCCTTGTACAGATCTTTTAACGCACTGTGGCCTTTCATATCTTTTCATGAGCAAATGCACACGAAGAAGAAGAAGAATTATTGCTTGCTAAAATTCTTTTAATTTCAATTCTGAGTGAACGAGTGTTCGTTGATTCATTTGCAATTAGTGTCTACAAGGCATACAAATATTACTGTATAATTGACCCGACTTCTCAAGCGAATCCTATTACAAAGGCAAAAACAAGTCAATCATTCCTGTTGATAATAATAATATAATCATTATTATTATATTATTATAATAATCATTCTTACATAAAAAAGTGTAAGACTTGTCGAATCTTCATCCGAGTAGGTGAGAGACTCAGCGTTCAGTCTTAACAAGACAAAATTTTACAATTCCAGACACAGGGGAGCACTTTACTGGCCTTAAGTGAATCTTCAGAGAAGCTGACTCCAGTTTTGCTGAAATTATTTTCAAAACTTAACTTTCCCAAGCTGCTGTGGAGAAATTGAATAGACATTTAATCTATTTTGGACGATCATTCTCACGTCAGTGTTTAACTGGGACTGGTTAAATGCAGTTTCAGTTTAGACTTCATTCATAATAAATTTTTAATACCAGCGTTGAAAAATTTCTGGTGCTAACATTATTACTAAAGTAAACACTGATTTCTTTAGGCTATAAGAAATATTTACAGGATTATGAATCCCGTGGCACAGCAGTAGGAACAAGTTGCACTCGTATAATAAAATTTAATAAACATAAGCTCAGTCAGGACGTTCAACATGTAAGGAGTGTGTGTAGTTGCTGTAAATTTTATGTAATTTTTAAGGGTCTCTCGATTAGTGAACAAGCGTTAAATTTACGGGTTTAACACTGCTATGCACGAGAACGTATAGAATCTTCCTGTGTTGAGTAACGTGAGTCAATAAAAAAATAGAATTGTTCCCTACAATATGTTGAACTGAATTCCTCAACGTTGTTTCACCCCAACGAAACTAAAACAAAAGGTTCTTTCGAAGTAGACAAGCTTTCATCTTATATTAAATTGAACCTCCTTGTAACAGTTCATCAGAGAGTAAAATTTCGAATAAAACAAAACAGGAATGAAATACCAGAATACTAAAAACAAACTTGATTTGCCGACGAACATGGAAGGCCATTCTTGGTAATGTGGCAGTTACTCTGGCGTCAAGATAGCATAGAAGTCAGCCTGTCTCGTACAGACTCGATACAGCAAGGTGATCGCCGTCCGTGCTGTATCTGCTCAGAAAGGCCGGGAAAAACTCTCAAAAAACAGAAGTGGGTCAAGAAACTGTTTCACTTGGCAGAACAGGGAATTGTGCTTGTAAAACCATTACGAGAAAATGGTTTTGCGGACGTTGGAGCAACGGAATAGCTGGTAATGGAGGGTAAAAATAAGTTTGCTATTTTTAGATTTTATCGGACGCTCGGCTTCATTTTTAAGGCTTTCATTGTTGCACTTTTTTGTAATAGAAATGTTTTCTCACCTGCTTGTAGACACGGTGTCGATCGGGGGTCATTTACAAATTTGCTAGACATTTTCGTGATTCAATTACAGTTTCATTTATACCTAACAAAGGGGTATAAATGATTTTTAGATATGATAGGCAATTATATGTAAAAGTTATGCAGTAATATTTTGCTATGAAAAATTCAGTAGTCGATCAAGATGAAACTCAAAACAAACAAAGGCAGAGTTCAATGTGGCAAGCGAGTACTGAAACTTACGTAGTACTTGCAATCAAATTGGTAAAGATTTTAACTATTTAATTATCATTACATTTTTCGGATTTCTGTGAAACAATATAAATAAAATGGATAAGAGAAGGTTGTAGGGAGCATGAGAGGAGCATAAAATAAGTGAGAAAAGACTATGAGAAATGTATGAGAGGAGTATGAGACGAATATGTGAGGTACGAAATTTACAGGAGAAACTCATTAGTTATTTTGCTTACAAAATAGAGTTATTATTGCGTTGAAATACAGGACCAACTAACTCCTACCCACTATCATGCATGAATATATAGACCAGATATTGTGAGGAACCGACCCTTGTATTCAGTCGAGTCATCGCCTCGTCGGTAACTATACCTACATGTATCTCCAAATCCTAGTCTCCATTTTGAAGTATAATATTTGATCACCCCATTTTTGATTAATAACTCGTTTGTTTCTCTGAAAGCCAAACTATAAGCGTACATAAGTCAGTTTTATTCGTTTAGAATGAAAATTTGACTCGTATCCAGTGTCCTGCTCCATACGTAGTATACTGAAATGTGAAGATTTTATCATCATCTAAGTCTTTGCCACCTGATAATCGATTGCAATTGCTGGTATTGACTTGTTGGAACTCTCTCAAAGCTCGATAGGCGATTTGTTGGCGTCGTTTAGATATGAGAACAATTTTTCTCAAAACGTAATACAGATCATCATGGATGCTTTCCACAGCCTACTCAGTATTTTTCATCGC
Source organism: Trinorchestia longiramus (assembly GCA_006783055.1). Lineage (NCBI taxonomy): Eukaryota > Metazoa > Arthropoda > Malacostraca > Amphipoda > Talitridae > Trinorchestia > Trinorchestia longiramus. The sequence goes on from VCRD01009237.1 coordinate 4,074, forward strand.
GCCGGGAAAGATGATTAATATTTTTTTGTACCAACGCAAGTTTACACCCTTACTACGACCAGTGTTTATTTACAGCTAAATTAATTTCGACAAAAATGAATATAATAAACAGGTAAATGTGCTTTGGTATTTGCAAAGGGTATTGAAACTGTTAACTCGGTATTCTTTAGTCCTCTGCTTGATTACGTAGCTCTGCGTAGGACTAACAACCGTAAGTGAGTAAAGCAGTAATATCATTCTGTGAGTCATCCACCTCTACAACTGCATGTTGAACTCCACACCTTCACTTCATTCAAAATTAGTTCTGAATTGAAAAGATTGTTGAAAAGGTTTTCTTGTTCAACCTAATTTTAAAAAACATGTAAAAAACTATTCAACTCCATGAAAGCAAAATTTCTATATTTTAAGCAAAAGTAAACCCCTAATTGATTTTAATCTGCCACTCTCAAACAATAAACTAAAATGGCAGACATCATCATATGAAAAGTTGAGGCCCCTAGAATCATACGGTACCAAACGTCATATTTAGGAAAAACAAGTTAAATAAACCACTGTCATCATCAAACTTTCCTCTGTCTGGAGATTGAGTCGTAGATACAGAAAAAGAGTCAAAAAATTTACGACTCACTCTCCAGACAGAGGAAAGTTTGGGGATGAAAATGGTATACATAACTCGTTTTCGCTATGTATGGCGCTCAGTGCCGTATGATTTTAGGGGCGTCAGTTGCACCAGGGACATTATAGTTGTACAGAAGGTATGTAGTTATAAATTTGTACATACAGTATCATTTTTTGGTTTGTGTTCATGGAATGAGCTCACTTGAATACAAAGAGTCAAATTACATGGACACCTGCGATAACAGTAAACAAATTAGGTAAGAAGAGATAAATTGCGTTTAAGGAAACTCATTTATAGCAATCATTTCTAATCGCAGTAATTTAACCTACGCTTAAGCCATTGTATTTCCTCAAAATTAATGTCTTTACTACGACTGCAAAATTTCTTAATATGAGGAAAATCATGCTAACCATCATACAAAAATTATCTTGCCTATTATTATCTTGCACGCATTAGAAACTGATTACATATAATACATTCCTGAAGCCTATTACGTCTGTAAAAATAATTACTTGTACCAAAATGTTATCTTCAACCTGAACAACGTGAAGGTTGTAAAAAAATGTTCTGGTATAGAGTATGAAAAAAAACTTCTAGAAGAGAAAGCATCTGCTACCAATAATGCGATATCTGTTAACGAGAAACAGATAACAGTGTCAATAGCATAGACGTTTTCCCCTTGATGGAGGGGCAGGCAGTAAATGAAAGTTATGCTGCGTTAAGGTTCCAAGTTAATTGCTAATTAATGACAAAGTCAACAGAGAATCAGCATCTTCGCGACACAAATAATTACAAACAAAATATGCTTGTCGACTAATGTGAATATCAGGATTTCACAAGTAGCAGATGTTTATTATTATCTAATAGGGAATTTAACGCTCGATCCACTGTTAAGGCTCGATCGAACAAATTGATTGAAGACTCCATTATTTGAAGTTCTTGGAAGGCAAGAAGGTTCTATAGAGGTTCTAGGATCCCATCAACTGAATAAAGACTTAGCGAAAAGCGTTCCCAGAATTACTGTACCGTAGAGAAGATGATCTTGCAGCACAAACAATCAGTTTTTCATGATGATGTTGATGAATTTTAATCGAAAAACCCGATGCTGCTAACGACAAACATAATTAATTAAGAGAACGCTTTAGAACACTCATTTAAATTATGTTTTAATTTAGTTTACAATACGGTATACGTAGGTTCATGATAGTTTCCTTCATTTCTAGGTAAGCAGGTATGGGCCAATATATATATATATATATATATATATATATATATATATATATATATATATATATATATATATATATATATATATAAATATATATATATACATATGTCTGCTGAAAAAACGATTTTGTTTACTTCTATTATAGTTCAACAATGATGCGTGATATTGACGACTTTTAAAAATACAGAAAAAATCAAAACGGATGAGGGACGTTTATAAAGTTACGGGAAGCACACACTGAATTTTAATATCCTCTTCGTCGTGATTCGGGACCTACGCTCTCTGTGGAGTGCTTAGTCCTAACACTAATATCTGGTGCAAAGAGAAATGCAAAGTAAAAATTTGCTTTCGGATGTATCGAGAAGTAAACCAGTTCTTTAACTATTTCTAGTTTATTTTTGCTTTCTTTAATTAACTTGCATGACTTTTAGTTCAAAGTTTTGATCGAATGCAGAAATTTGGAAGACTTGCTGTGGAGGTAGTCCGCACTTCCACAAAATTTGTAATTGATGGTGAAACTTCGATCGGAAATTCAAACTCATAAATAAAATTTAACGATTAACCAGAAAGCTTGGCACTGACTTGGAATAAGCAGACTACGATCTCGAGTTTTATGCACTGAATACTTTACTTTTTTTGGAACGCCTTACTGGCACCAACAATCATTGAGGCATCAAGATTGATGTAGCTGAGCGTAGAAAAATTCATGACCCATTAAATTGAGTACAGGTAAAATTGTTCGATGTGCTCCTACTCAGAAATAATTTAACAAGAATAATATACACGAAAACATTTGCTCTTTCCGCTGCCAGAAATTTTTCTCAAAGTATAATTAATTTTTGGAGTTAATTTAATCGTACATTAAGTTAATTTAATTGTACATTATTATTTCTACGTCCAACTGTTAATGTCTACACTTTTCCGGTTAGAGACAACAATTACTGGTCTGTAGCCAACTACAAAGTATTGAAGAACATTTTTATGAGAATTTTTGACGTTCATAAAAATGGCTCCCAGAAGATTTTAAGGTGGCCAGTTGCATATTAAAAATAAACTTAACATTTTATGAAAAAAACTAGCAGACCCACGCCTAAAAATTTCACATACTTTGTATTAACTTTTTTCGTTTGGTTTGCCAGCGGACGCGGTCTTTACAGTAGAGTTTCTACATTGAAGGATGTGTCTTTGGTATCCACAATACAGAGCTTACAATACATGTATACCCGTTCCGTTGAAAATTCAGTACTTAGCATAAGATAAACAGTTGATTTAAGCTTGCAGTATTTAAACTTTTAAACATATATTCCAGAAAGAACATTATCCATCGTATTTCAAGGATGAAATTTCATGGTGTCTCATCTTGTTATTCAGCAGACGAATTTTCTCCTATCTAAATCCTTAGGAGCAGGACAGAGAGACAGACCAAGCAAGCAGGTAAGCAACAAACTGGGTATTATTAAATTGGGTGGGCCACAGAAAGTTTTCTTTTTTTAAATACTTATAACGGGGAACTAATGGTTATGGAAACTTCAGCGCGATCTCATTGTCACTGTCATTTATTTTGTTTGTAATAAGTAAAACCATTTTATAGTCATAGATACAGTTTACAAACAGGTAATCGAAAAGTGAGGATTTTTTTTACCATTGAGTTAGGGTGATTCTGAAAACGTTAAAAAGACCGTTTTACTACTGTTTAGAATCGCAATAAAAATGTATCATTGATACTTCATTCCTATTGATGAAACCGTTCTTAATTCAATTTCACTTTAGAAATGTTGAAATTAAATTCGTCATCATCGCCCCTTAACAATGCAATGGACAAAAGAAGAGTAAATATTCTTGGTCATATCTTTCAGTGATATCAAAAATGTCACAGAGGTTGTTCAACTATTTTAAAATCATTTTCAAAGAAGTAAGTAAACCTACTGTGAAGAACACCGTTGCAAAATTTTCTGCATATGGAACAATACTCTATAGAAACAAGGGGAATTCTGGAAAACGTTTCACAAGAAGAGTACCAGGACACATCGAAATGATACACAGCCAAATTGAAGAGAATGAAAAATTTTCAAATCGACGACATGGAACAAATTTATCTCGATCAACTGTTCGTAGAATTCTTAAGGAAGATTCATTTTATTTTCCTCACAAACCAAGGATTCGCCAGAAATTGTAAGCAAATGATCTCGAAAGAAAAACTGTGTTTTGCCGATAGGGTATGAAAAAACATTGAAAGATTTGTTGAAACCCTCTTTGTATGAGATGAGGAGGCTTTCTTCATGAATGGTGTTGATAATCTTCAAAATAATAGAACATATTCGCCTTACAAGATCCGTCAAGAAATTTTTTCTAAAATAACAATCTCCCGAAAAAAATTGTGTAGTTTGGATTTGGTTTTCTGGGTCTGGTCTTGTTATCGGACCAACTTTCTATGAAGTGAATTCGAACACTTCATAAACACTTCAACAGAAGTTTTTAGAAATAGCATCATTGGAGTTGGACATGAGGTAGGATGGCCACCGCACAATCCAGATCTGATTCAGTGTGATATTTTTTTTGGGGTCATCTCAAAGATCTACATTACCGACATATACATATATAAAGGGTGTGGCAAAAGTCACATGATATATTTAGAATTTATTTATGCAAAGACTACTTGAGATAGACACTTCGGGTGAATTGCAAACGAAAAAAAGGGTTTTGGAGTTTTTATTTAAATAGGATATCATCTAAATGTTCTCCATGTTGGTTTATGCACATGCGCATTCTTTTCGTAACAGAATCCATCCCTTTTCTTAGCATCTCGGGAGGAATGTTGCGAATCTCTTGAGAAATGTTCTCTTTCAAATGTTCCAAAGTACGAGGCCTATTAATGTATACTTTTGACTTTAAGTACCCTCATAAAAAGAAATCTAAAGGGGTCAAATCACAAGATCTAGGAGCCCAAGGAATATCACCAAAGCGTGAATTTAATCGATTTGGGAAAATTGTCTTCAACAGAAAAAAAATGTTCAAAATGTCTGACGAGGCACATTTTCACCTTTCCGGTTATGTGAACAAACAAAATTGTAGATATTGGAATGCTGAAAATCCAAAAATTGTGCATGAAATCCCACTTCACTCACAAAAGGTTACTGTCTGGTGCGGTATGACAAGTGAAAGGATTATTGGTCCCTATTTTTTTTGTAAATCAGAATGGAGAAACTGCGACTGTAACTGGAGCTGCATATCGAAAATTCATTGAAGAATATTTAAGACCTCAAATTCAAGATGGGAATATGTGGTTTCAACAAAATGGTGCAACAGCCCATACAGCAAAAGAATCAATTCAACTTTTGAAGACAATTTTCCCAAATCGATTAATTTCACGTTTTGGTGATATTCCTTGGGCTCCTGGATCTTGTGATTTGACCCCTTTAGATTTCTTTTTATGGGGGTACTTAAAGTCAAAAGTATACATTAATAGGCCTCGTACTTTGGAACATTTGAAAGAGAACATTTCTCAAGAGATTCGCAACATTCCTCCCGAGATGCTAAGAAAGGTGATGGATTCTGTTACGAAAAGAATGCGCATGTGCATAAACCAACATGGTGGACATTTAGATGATATCCTATTTAAATGAAAACTCCAAAACCCTTTCTTTCGTTTGCAATTCCCCCAAAGTTTCTATCTCAAGTAGTTTTTGCATAAATTAATTCTAAACATATCATGTGACTTTTGCCACACCCTTTATATATGTATATAATCGACAATGTATCTCCATCCCTCTATCTTTCTATCTCTGTATGTCCGTCCCATTACTTCCTATCTACAGGGTGGCCCATAAGTAAGGTACCTGGAAGCTTCACGGTTTATATTTGAATGATTTGAAATTATCATACAGATGAATGCAATAAGGATTTGCAACGAATTACTGTGCTTTAAATGAATATTTCTCACTAATATATCAGAACTTTCATGGTGTATCTTATCTACCGATAACATGGCCCAAATAGTACCCGTTGAAATTCCTTAATATAGAAGTGATATAATTTAGGATCTATAAAATGAAATACATTTTTCAGTATGTTCAGTTCAGTTTAGTTCAGTTTCATTAAATAAAATTACATATAAGAACGCAATGCAATATATTTAGGTTTATATATATTTACAAAGGACAAGCGTTTCAATTGAGCATTTCTTTGATGACAACATTCCCAGTGAAAACTAAGACAGTTTTCTACTGCTGCAATTGACTCTGCAATTCGGGTCATATTCGGGTACAATGTACCCGAATCATAGGGCAATACCCCGCCAAACTCGGTATCCACGATACGGACTCGAGTATATAAGGCTCTGGATCTCTCTAATTTTTTTGAAAGTGACACAAGACATAAATAAACAAATAAATATATAAATAAATATATAAACACACGACGGTCATTCTTTGTAATAAATAGTGGGATAGTTACAAATTAGTCAAATCTAAATCGTGGAATTCCCACGGGAACTGTCTTGTAAGTTTATAAAACTCCTCCGACAGACCTGGGAAATTTACGTGATTTTATCATTCACAATGTCAATAAGCTTAAAAAGAATCCAGAAATTAATAAAAAATCAATGCGAGAAATGAGAGTTCAATGTTAAAAGTGCCTCGAAAACAACGGTAATCATTGGGTATAATGGAAACGTTATGTACTTATGTTTAAATAAAAAATAACTATTTTGCTCCAAAAATCAATGAATGTTATTTTTCCTATTATTTACGCTTTTTCATGTAAATGAACCACAGATTGAGCTTTTAGATTTACCCTCGCACAATGGCGAAAAAAATTATTCTCACTTTTCGATTGCCTGTTCGTAAACTGTCTGTGAAACAAAATGGTTTTACCTTATAAAAGTTCAATAAATGGCAGTAAAAATGAGATCCTGCTCAAGTTTATCCAACCATTAGTTACGGAGTTATTATAAGTATTTGAAAAAAATGAAACTTTGTGGCCCACCCTGCATAGTGAACAACGCCCAGGAGTACAATATTACTAATCACTGCCTCAGTAAAATCTTAGACACTCCTGTTCTGAGTACAAATCAATTAACCCTAACACTCCTTTCGTGTTCTAATTTTTTTACCTAGCTTCGCGTTCATTTCTTGTGCGATGGCGTATCCGAAAACCGAAGCTACACGAATGAAAAGCGAAAGCGTGTGTGCTATAAATGGAGGTGCTCCTTGCAACCACTCCCACTAAAATGGGATGTTTGCAGCACGTGACCCGGCGAGTAAATCGGAGCTTTCTGAAAGCATCACTGAAATTTTGATACATTGTACGGTCAGCTGTAGAGCTCTGCGCTAACTTTATCCAAGAACGAGTATATGGAACTGAGGTTATTGTAGGTTGCGTATCTCTTCAAGAAACGAAATTGTGAAATACATCGGTGTTTATATTACCTTTCTTTGAAATATATTGTAAAGTTATAGAGCAAATCATCAATGCTGCGAGCTTATAGGTCCTAAATATTTTGAAAAAGAAATAGTCACGTTCAGTGTTGGCTGTTACTTGGCTCATAAGAAAAACATTGAAAAGTTTCAGTGTTAGGAGCGAAATGTTTTCATTCAAGTTCGGTGCTTCGAGAAATAACGACTTGTAGGATTAAAAAGCTCACATTCGATTTACATTTTTTCATCGACCTACAATGTGTTCCCAGAAAAAGCTCTGACTTGTGTGGGATCAGGACGGGCCACTCAGCAACACAAACCTTCTTATGACAACCGCTCACTCCCTCCCTCGTTCCATGATATGGGCCTTTGTATCACAAAGCCCATTCACTACGAAACCCTCCCAGGACAAAACCCCTGTGTAAAACCACTCGCAGGGCAACTTTCAAGTTAAAATAGGAAGAAGTACATAAGAAGGAGATCTCGACTATAATTTGATTGTAACAAATTTGAAGAAATTTTTTCTTCTAAAATTGTTAAAATAAGAATTGTTTTACAATTTTATAATTAAATTGTATTGTAATAATTTCTATTCTGCATAATTACTCTGAGAGCTTTTAATTTATACTTCCTAGTGGTAAATTTACTTATCTCAACTGTTTTTTTACAAGTTCATTGATTTTCGACTCGCACAGCATACAACATCTGTTTCGAGTGAAATAAATTTTTACGCATAACGGGGTTTTAAAAATGGTGTTTTTGGTTTTAGTAATTTATTAATGACATGCTATGGTATTCTAATACATTCATTTTATAAAGTAAATAAGAATTGAAATATCAGCATAGTTATGTTAAGGCATAGAAAATAAAATTATGATTATGTGATGTTTAGACCATATTGATATTATTTAGTAATGAAAAGTCCTTATTATACATCAAATTCAGCCACGATGCTATTTAATTTTTTCTCTCCAACACAAATGTTTGCCTTGCATCTCAACGCTCCATAACTTTTACTCCTAATTAAAAAAAAAAAAAGATGATAAAACATGCGTGACGTAGGTTCATTATATTCACATGAAATATAATAATATTGCATCTAACCGCCAGCTTGGTAGACTGGTGAGCAAACCCGCTTGGTATAACCCAGTTTCGAGACCCGCAACTGCCGTGGTCTGTTTGTGCTTGACCATCGGCGGCTAGAATTAGGACATGGGACTTGGATATCAGCCCCAGAATGAGCCCAACGGCTAGTTCGTAATGCCTCATTTTATTTTATTCTATTCTATTCTATTTTAAATAGGAACATAAACGGGATAAACCAGTGAAAATTGAAGCAAGTGATTACATTCAGTGCTCAGGAGAATGCTTTTGTTGATCAGAACACAAATAGATTGAAAGTTAGCTTGTTTACAAGAGGTTACCTTTGTTTTTCAGTAAAAAACCTTCATCGCAAGAAAATATTCTCACATGCTAACGAAACGAACACATCGAGTGAGGCCAGCAGAAACTGCCACGAATCACAAGGGCTGCCATAAAACGGCGTTAAACACTCATTGAAGAGGTAATTTCCGGCGGTAAAACTATTGAACGAAAGGGAAAAACAGAAGAATACTCAAGTTTTACTTCTTTTGTCTGGATGACACACAAAAGACTTTCTGTCGTTCTTTGTCGAGAGATTTCTCCGATTCTGCATAATATTTTGTATGAATTTAAGTGCCCTTCAATTCTCCTGCTTTGCTTTCAGTATGAACAATATAATTGTGATTGAAATTAAAATATTTTCAGTGGAAGGGTCAAGGTCCAAGCAAAGTAAGGAACCTGATTGGGCATAATGTAATTTACTTATTGAATAAAAAACTGTCCCATCCATGTGTGTATCACCATACAGCTAGATCCAGGAATTAATTGCTTCAAGCAAAGCGATTTCGTTCATAAAATGAGTTTTGATAGTGCAATGAACGATTTTATTGAATTTTTACGTTGTTTTAGTTTCGTTATTGACTATAAAAGAAAAAAACGATTCTTCTGTAACAACCGAAAAACTGTTCTATGTAAATAACTATACATGAGCGTTAGAGTGGAAAATAAGAACTGTGCCATTAATGAGTTGTAGCTTCTGGGTCAGTAAAGATCATAATTTTAGCCGACGTAGCTGACTGAAAACCATATGCTCTAAATCACCTCTACACGGGTATGTTCTCCTCCCTCCTTTTTGCGCCCGTGAATTGTGTATGGCCAGCGTATCACACACAGAAATTTTTGGTTCGCAACTTAGAACTAACAAAAACACAGATTCGACTGTAAACTTAAACGCCGGGTTCAGGCTTAGATTCCTCATTAATTTGCTAGAGAGGCTGACGGCATGAGAACATGTTTCATTTATCTGAAATATGATAATTGTATAATACATTCTGAGTCAACTATTAATCTTTCAGGTATGGATACGTGAAACGAATACAGTTGTAGCTTCTATACCTGGTAGACTAAATTACTGATGTTAAATTCTAGATGTATAGGCAGTTAATTTCAAACTAATTTTGAGAATTTATTCATTGAGGAAAAATCTCAATTTGATTGGAACGAGAAATTAGCCCGTGACTACAAAGTATGAATTTGCACTCGTTCGAAAATAAGATGAAGGTGTAATTTTTTCCACAATGTACCATTTTATCTGTAATATATATGACTACGATCTGCAATATTTTCTGCAGTCGTCGTTTCAGGTTGCAACACAAGTAACACAATATATTCTATTTTCTAATGACCAAATTGAATGCAAATAATGCAGTATTTTCTTCTCTTGTAATAACCACAATAAATTTTAAATCTCGTCAATCTGCCAGTGTTCAGTAAATTTAAGCGATATCCGTGCAAGGTTTATTCGCACAACATCAAATATACAGATTAAATCCTGTTCAATCCTCAAGTAGGATTAATTTTCCAAGTAATAATGGTGAAGACTAATGTGTGTTGGAAATACGAAGGCAAATTTATTTGACATCAGATAATTGTCCCTTTAGGAACAGCTGTGACCTAAAATATTTCTAATTCTATACGTACACGCATTTTGATGCAATCAACTTTTAAATTATCTAATTATTCTTGAAATCTGTCTGTTTTTCGGATGTCTAACGTGTTCCTACATTTATCTTCACCGCAAACAAATTCTTGTATGGAAATAATCTTAAGTCAAAAAGGAAAATGAAAATAAACTTCATATTACAATTAGGTATTATTAGAAAACCCAATAAATGTTCACTGGAATTAAACTTTAGATAATTTTACGAATTTTGCAACAATAGAAAGACGTTATTCAATAGGAAGTGCATGAGCCACCCTTGATCTTTGATTAAGTGGTACGTGCATGTTAAATAAGTTCCTGGCTGCCATAATCTCAAAACTTAGATTCTAATTGTGAGTAAAAAATAGTGACGAGAAATTGGAAACTATTTTATAACATTCAAATAATACTATCAAACTTTTTTTTTGGCGTAGAGTCTACATCTCCATAAATTCATAATTTTTATGTAAAATAAATGGACGTTCTGAAATTTCGACCATACTTCATGATGATGGTATAAAACATGTCTAACAAATAATGTACTCAGTTGCATCGTCAATTCTTTATACTCCCTAGGTCACTGATGCATACAAAGCAAGAATGATTGTAATAGTCAAACGCGTATACTGCTTGAAAATATTTTCCAATAACTCTGATCAACATTAGTTTTAATGCAGTTGAAAGAGTTTAATTGGCAAATGAAAACAGCTGAATGAAATTAAAAGGGTTCTATGAAATTCTTTGCTATTAAATACTTATAAAAAAAAACAATTATGCATATGATTCTGTTCTTCTTTTGTAATGTTTGTTGGGGCTTTGAAAGAGAATTCAAAATTAAACTCTCTGATAAGTAATTTC
>VCRD01009240.1:0-15248 GCA_006783055.1 Trinorchestia longiramus
AGTCACTAGCTTGGACCGTCCATCCACCATAATTTGGTCTTCAGCCCGATGTCTTTCGGTTTTCTAGCAGTCGTTGAGTTCAGAGTTTACGGACATGAAAGAAAAATTACGGAAACAGAATGACTTAAATTTGTGAGACACTGAGTGGCATGATGAGAGAATTGTCTGTTGCTTCAAGGAGAGTTATGAATGTCACAATAGGTCACCTTTAAAGATAAAATCGTTATCTGGTAACCCATCTAAGCATTTTAAAAAATTATGGGTATGAGCATTTTGTCTGTAAATAAATGAAGGCAAATTTTAGATCGATTAGAAGGATAAAATGAGAATTATACAGCAACGTGAACTACGAAAGTTTTGTTCTGCTGTAAATAGAGAAAAGGCGAGTAAGGATCACCATTATAATTTACTATTTGAATTGTCAATATATTCTCTACGTTACCTTCGATGAGCTCTGTTCAATTGGAATATGAAATAATCAAGTAACAACCAAAATCTCTTAACATTTCCCATGAGCGAGTACTGTATTTGGTTCAGTACCTTGAATTTAAGACTCAGAAGCTTGATAAAGTTAAATGACAAATTTATTCTCTTCATGACATTTTCTTGAATCACTGTCCTGCAAGCTCCAAGAAACCTCTCTACGCACTAATGCAGACATGTGTGGCAGGCCATCTCCTCAGATTGCTTGCATGGTTTCAGGTCTAAGTGAGTTGCATCGTAGATATTGGTCTTATCTCGTCTGCTGCAGCTCTTTTTGTTTGTGTATATTTGTTACCAGCGAAGAGGAAGAAGGCAAGGCTCCTCTGCATCAAGACAACCGAAGACCTACTTTGCTCTTAACAACGATCGATTTGAATGCAGGACAACTGAGGTGGTCGTGTTAAGTTCGTGGTTCTCAAACTGGGGTACGCGTACCACTAGTATTACGCGAGGGTCTTGTGGTACGGGAGCATTTTGGGGTTATGTGTAGCATTCAGTTGTTAGTAATTTGAACTTTAAAAGTTGTAAACGGCAACAGTGGCCCACTGCCACTGTTAGTTATACACTGCCTCCCTAATTTTGAAAATGTCTTATCGATTAGTTTGTTTTGTATTTGTCCATTGTGGTTCTTTTTGGTGAATTGAGTTTAATTTTGTTTTTCTTGCTTTAGAAACGTGATATTGAGCTTCACTGATTAACCTTCGCATAAACATTAAAATCTACTCAAGTTTTATGCTTCTTTATTTTTGTTACATATGCATGTTTGCTCGTTTCAGTGTTTTAATTCTAGCAATTAAAACACTGAAACACTTTTAATTGAATTAATTTAAACTAATGTATTAGTTAAAGGCTCTTAGGGTTTTCAAACGTCAGTTTTGAGGTAAAAAATACCGTGTCGGAATTAATAAAGCGATCAGACAATCATTCAACCAGCGCTGACCAATTCAAATACGAGTATATATCTGCAGAAGCCTCCACCCCATTAAATATATGAGATATATATTTGAATTGGCTGGCGCTGTTTGAATAATTGTCCGATCACTCTAATAACTCATACAATTTTTGTACTTCAAAACTATTATTTGAACACACCAGGACCTTTTAAATTTATGAAAATAAATAAGGACTACTCTATCTGACATACATCAAGGATGGTTTCATTGAAATTGATCGCGGAGAATTTCTTCTGTAGTGTGTGGTCGGCATGTAGACCCTTTCCAAAAAAGCTATGAAATCCCGCCAGACCAAAAGTCATTTTTTCGAGACGAAATGCGCAGACAAGAAGGACTGAAATCAGATCTACTCTCAATGACTTAGCGATAATGTGAAGCGGCAAAAGGTTCAGCCAAAGCTCCGTATGAAATAACTTTCGTCGTGGCCAAAAACATGACCACACATACCATTACAGCTTCTTAGGAGATGGGGGCAAGGTTGGAAAGTGGGTCCATTTCCAACACCACTGTACATACAGTGTCGTACTGAGGAAATGTCGAGTGACATTGCACATCAAAAAATGGTGCAAGTGAAACCCTCATAATTAGGGGTGCCCATTCAACTCGACGAGTCAACAGACGTCACTAACTGCTCAACTACTTGTTTACATCTGCTTTACACAAAATATTGCAGTGAAAACAGTTGATACTGAGTCAGGTGCTATCCGATACATAGCAAGAAATTCATGTTCACAACATTTTTGACAATTTCTTGAAGTAGAAGCAATGAATTGGGAAAAGTTTATCGCGTGCACGACAGATGGGGCTCCGGTTGAAAATCTTATCTTGGTTGGAAATTTGGGTTTCAGGCCCGTGTGAAAACAGTCACCAAACGCAACTTTCACCCACTTTTTCATACTTAGATTTACTCTTTGTGCTAAGACACTCCCTGCAAATTTGTTATGCTTGAACAAGATCACAAAAATCTTCAACTTTGTTACAACATCAGCCCTGAATACTCAGTTGCTTAAACTGCTTTGTGAAGATTTCCGATTAGACCACACATGTTTCTTCTACCACACAGAGGTTGGCTGACTCTCCCAGGGAAATACGAGGCCTCTCTTTGTACTGCGAGAGGAACACCTGGCTTTCTTCGGGCAAAAAAACCCGATGTCAAAATGATCTGGAAGATGATGCGTTTATTTCAAGGCTGGATTACATGTAGGACATTTCTGGGACTCTTAATCAAGTAAACAAGTCGCTTCAATGGCCCAGCTGTACTGTTTCAGAGTTCACATCAAAGCTGGGAGTTTGTCAGGAAGTTAGCCCTATGAATGAAGTACGTGAACAGCAAATGCAGCTGAGAACTATTTGAATTCCTGACTTCTCTTAAAATCAAGCCCAATGATGGATTTGCCCAAGAAATTGCCCATCAGCTCTCACTGCTCAAGACTGAATTGTAACATTACTTCCTAGACGAGACATGTTGTGCCTACATCACAAATCCTTTCTCGTGGATCCAGCCGATCTGTCTGTAGGGAACGGGGTAGAAGAGGAGCTCATAGATCTGTTGAGACAGCAAAGTTGGTGCACAAGGAATACTGCCTTGTAAGTTTCTGGATGAGCATGACCTCCCCATACCCACACTAGACCATCACGCTATTCCGCAGCCGCCGATTCCTTCCCAACATGAGAGTGTGAGCGGAGTTTCTAAGTCATGATGAGCATCAAGTCCAAGAGCTAGGACTGTCTTGCTGCGGCCTATCATGATTTTCGATGTTCTATATACGCAGTTGTGCCACACATTGATCAGTTGGTGTAGAAGAAACAGCTGTATTCCTCCCATTAAAATTGGATGAATGATTTGTGTCCTGTGTTGTTGGTTCATTTGTAGGGTCTAATTATGAATAACTTGATATCTATCGAAATGTGTTTTTGCTAGGAACCAGGTGGTACACGGCGATGGTGCGGGGCCTACAAGTGATATACAATCAAAAAAAGTTGGAGAACCACTGAGCCAAGTCAATCATAAGCCCGGTCGAGATTTCTTCAATCTGATTGTGGTCTCAATGAAGTCGTTTTTTCGTGATTTTTTGACGTAGGTTGCCTTGAAAATAAAGACTTCTATAATATGTACGAGTAGCATAAAGAAGTTATCCTGGGCCTAAGCCGCGCTCCAAAGCTGAATAATCAGGACCAATATCCTTTAATCTTTTGTTATTAACACGTTGACTCCGAAGTGGTACGTATGTGTCCCACTTAGGTTAGGTTCTGTAATTTTTTCAGATCCTTCTAGTGGCTATGCGTACAAAGTGAAGTTTTACACCAATCAGGCAATCGGAGTCAACGTGTTAAAAATCAAGCATGAAAAATCTAGCTCAAGGCACTACTATTCTCTAGGAAAATTTAAAGTTTCTTCGGATCGGTGAAAAACGACGCTTGCACTGACAGTTCAGTAGCTATTGAAGTTTTTTGAATAAAACTTAGTTTTGCGTTGTTAGAAAATGCATCATGGCTGCGTTTCCGGTCTACATAAGGGTCAATATGAAATGCTGTACCCTATTTTAATGACATGAAGGAAATCTTTTGTTTCAAAGAGGGTTTATAATAGCAGAATGAGACGGAACGAATCCTCCACTGCTATTTCAAAGTTAAGAGTTGAGCCAAATCCAGTGATGAGTTACTAAAATCTAATAGCATAGCCTAATTTACTCTACTAAGTACATTTTGGCTTGAATACAAAGTTCAGAATTAAAGGTTGAATCATCAAAACAGAATGACGATTACTGATGATATTTGAACAATGAGACATTATGCTCAACTTGAACGCATAGGACACAGTACTCTCTGATGATAATGCTACGGAACTGGAAGCCTAGGAGCATCAATGGACAGAAGTTTCCAGTCACCAACTGACGACTGAGGCTAACTTTCGACAGCTTGTCGCCGCTCAGACCAAACTCTCAATGGAGCTACCCAGCTTAGAAATAGAACTGTTCCAAACTCATTCAAAAAGAGAAACACTTTAAGGAAAACCCAAAAATACATCGACAGAAAATTAGGAAGAGATTTGTAAGGGTTCTGAACTATTGCTGTGGAAGATGGGAGTTAATATTCAAGTTTGGAAATGTTCTGAATTCCAGATGAATTCTCTGTAACGGGGTCGAACGCAGTAATATTTTATTGCAGGTCCATAGTTTCTCTGAGCCATAAGTTCGTACTTGGTAAAATGATTTCAATAAATATATTTTTTAGACTTTTAAGGACATGCAGGATGATAATTGTCAGTGTACCTAACGAACAGCATCAGCAATGAGCTTCAGTATTAAATAAATTATCTGGAATCATATCATTGCATAATAATAAATAGAATAGAATAGAATAGAATGAGGCTATAGGAACGAACCTTCTGGCCCATTCTTGGGTCGGATAATTACTTCGATAATTATTCGGTTGTATACCCAAGTCCCATGCCGTATTTCTAGCCGCGTCAACCATGTCGGCAGCGGGATTCGAACCCGGGTCTTTCCGCTCGCAAGCAGACTCGCTCACCAGTCGACCAAGCTGGTGATTGATGAGTATATATATGATGTATATATATGATGAATAATACTGAATTTGTAACACGTAGCCCCAACAATATACCTATGGCGCGTAAAAATATCTTCCTGGCAAATGATGTGCTTAGATTCAGAGATTATTTACGAATAATGATTATGTGTACAACAGATTTTTTACGCCGTAAAGATGACAATGTGGAACTCATTTCGTTTAGTTGAATGAGATTTATTGAAATCGTTGAACTACTGCGACACACAGACAGGCTTCACAGGCTGAAGACAAAAACTAACAAAGCTTGGAAGTTGAGAAACCATGTCATGAAAGAGTATTTAGAACGTGCTTAATATTTTTCATGTAGGGACATCCGTCCAAGACAAGTATGCAAGATTCTTAACACGTTGCCTGCGATTACCTAGCCGGTGCAAATCTTTACTTTGTACACACAGTCACTAGAAAGCTTTGAAAAAATTACAGAACCTAACCTGAGTGACCCACCGGTGGGTCGCATCGCACTCAACGTGTTAAGATCATTTCTTTGTATCAAAGTGTGTACATAATTATGCTTCAACATTAAGTCTACCGATATTTAGCTCCTACGAAGTGATTATCAAAAACAATATATCTCCACATCATATAACAATACTATTCTTCTTTTCCTCTCAAGAGATTTTACGACAATTTAGTTCATCACTTAATAGGAGCGGAATTTATTTAAGAGTTTGGAAGACTTAGATTTAGGAAAAAATACGACTTGAGATCTCTGCGAATGTCACGAATGTCAATCTCGGCGAGAAGGACCTTTAGGTAACTGTGGTACAGAGCTGCGGTTTACGAGGTGCGATAAGTCAAATCTGAAAAGAATCAGTTCACTTAGGTCAGGAAGAAAGCAGCCCAAATAATACAAACGTACTGTGTCTCAATTGTCAATGAATCAATCAATCAACACTATATATTGAAACGCCAGGTGTCTCCTTAAACAAATAAATTTATATAGGTATGTTTTGTGCGTAATTTCTCCTATGTTATTACAATGGGCGTCTCCCTTAAATACTGGTAGTTAAATCCATAGACTGTTAGGTACATATATATTTTCTTAACCACAGCAGTTAAATTCATTGACTTGCTTATTAGGTCTGAGAATCTGTTGCTTTAAGTTTTTCCTTCAAATGCATGTATGACATTAAAATCTGTTATTTTTAACGAGCATACACACTAGTAGAACAATAATGAACGTAGCTGAAATTGAAAGTAACTATTGCATCCTGTTGATAGAACAACAGCCGAGTTAGAATGAGACGTTAGCTTTGGAGTTGTAAACTTAATGTAAATACTTTTATCATTGAATTCTTCGAGCAGGAGGAACACATATTTCATACCTAGAATGAATTACAAGGCGCATTGAATGTCGTACATCGTAAGTACGACACATGGATATATGCTGAAAAGTGTGTTAGTATGTGCTCATGGAAAAATTTTCTTATCTAGTCACAAAGAAAATAAATGTATGGAGCTCTAATGCAGATTTTGAAGGCTCTAGTCTGTTACAGGGAAGTTAAAAAATGTAAACTGTGCACTCGAAAAGCCTTATATCGGAGTTATTAAAAGCAAATAAATAAGTAATTGTTACAACCAAGTTTATTTAAAACATGAAATTAATTTGATTAAGAACTTAAATCTGTAAAAACACATGAAAACAATTTACTAAATTTTCGCCCGGAGTATCATAATTATTCAAGATCACCCATTTGGAAAAAGAAAGTACTAAAGTTAAGAACAACTCCCTCAATTTGTGCTGTGAATTTTCTATCAATTATTACTTCGAGAAAAGGACTGCGTTTTCTTTTCACCCGTAGCATCCACACAACGCCGTGATTAACTTTTATTTGACGCTTATATTTCTATATTTCAACTATCGTTCATTCAGTGACCGCTTGGGAGATGTCAAATTTCACGTCATTAACATGACTTTTTTTCAAAAGAAATTCCTTTCAAAAAAGGAAGTTATGTTGCCGCACCCTGTATATGCCGCGTTAAATAAGAGTGAACAAAGTTCAGCGGAACAAGAAGTTTTTTTTATCAGAGGACACCCAAGGCTTTGTACTACAGCACGGTTGCAAGAATGAAAAGAGGTTCATGGATCACGCGGATATAAGCTTAGAAATATTGAAGACAAGAAGCAATTGTTTCGTATTGTATGCTGTGGCAACCGTGAATAAATCACACGTCTGTAATTTCCACTAAGAATGCCCTTAATAGGAAGCATTGTGCTCATTTAATCATACCTGTTGAAGAAATGCACAAGATGCTACTCAAGCTATTTGGACTTACCTCGTTGGTAAACATTAGGAATCGTAGGTTTGAAGATCTAATAAATTCAATCATCACGGTTAACACCATAAACATTTTCATAACGGCAAAGACAGTTTGAAAACCTCAGAAAGAAACAAACGAATATCGTTAAAAGAATAATGATACTCACGGGGCACTGGGGTACCGCAGCAACGGGGCTTTCAGACTTGCCGCCTTGGGATCTTCGACGCTATGGTCTCCATCGAAAATGCTGCCTCCGCCGCTGGAGGCGCCTCCTAACTTGCGAGAAGTGATCCATTTATGCACTTTATGTGACGAGAAGCAGTACAGAATCATGGCCACACATGCGGCCAGGGCGACCAGGCCTGTGACCACGGCAAGAGTAACTACCATGAACAGCTGCATAACAGCTTATGCTCACTGGTTCAATCACAACTCAAATGCAGGACATCACTTCTTCTATTGAAGGGCTTGAACGATGTACATCGTGGCTTCTACTGCCCCAATGATGAAGGTTTCTTAGTAGTTTTGCGGCTGCAGTCGAACTAGATTCAGGTTTGGGATAAATAGTTTAGATTTCTTCCTACGTCTACGGCTGTAGTCGAATGAGATTCAAGTTTGAGGAGAAGCGCTCCAAACGTTCATCACTGTAGACTAACGTTGAGTCAGTTTCACTCCCCAGTCAAGTTGTATATTTTAGTCCTCTTTATTAACAGAAGTTACTTCAATACCTCGATCGAGTTGGCTGGTTGGCTTGTTATGAATTGTCGTGGTATGTTGTTTGAATTAGATATAGCTCACAGTACATGCTCCCACTTCACTCACATAATATTTTCAAAAGCCTATTAGTTACCGACAAAAATTGGGTTCATTGTTTCCTGCACACAAATGCTTGTCTTACGCAACCAAGGTCACTGAACAGAATGGTTTCCAATGCCTGTTTGTTCCGATGCCACCCCTGAAGGCTTGTATGTTAATTACTTATTGTGTAAAGGAAAGTTCCTCGAAAATTTAATAACACTCAATTGTTCTTGAAGAAATGCGTCACGTCAATAGTCCAGTAACTTTGAAAACAAAAATTAGTTTTCCACTGAAATAAATGCAAAACTTAAGCTACATGAATCCAAGTTCTGTCACTCTTGACGTCACTCAACGTTCACAATCACTGTTTCCGTAACGTTACTAATCACTCCTATATAAGTTCGCATGGGACACAGAGAGCATTGAGAGCAGCTCAATAAGTTTTCTGAGACCACAACTGTACATCATACCTGCAAGTTCCGTCTTTGTATGTATATCTGTAAGGAAAGACTTATCATTAGTGCACATGGTAAATTTATTTAGCCTAAGAACATGGAAAGCTTCCTTTCTTAAACTCATGTCAGAATTGACACTGAATAATACTGACCTGGACTCAACAATCAACACCTAGTGAAGAATCCTAATCTAAACATGGCAATCGCTAAAATAGTCTGTGAAGAGTCAATGCCGAGGCTCAAATATTTACTCAAAATGTGCTAAATTAGAAA
This sequence comes from Trinorchestia longiramus, assembly GCA_006783055.1. Classification (NCBI taxonomy): domain Eukaryota; kingdom Metazoa; phylum Arthropoda; class Malacostraca; order Amphipoda; family Talitridae; genus Trinorchestia; species Trinorchestia longiramus. Next base: position 8,816 of record VCRD01009240.1, read on the forward strand.
GAACATTTCGTTATACTCGTACCCAGTAAAGTACGGTTGACTTTTCCCAGCCATTTTAGTAGATGCACAACCAGGATCGAAAATAATATGTTGGGTGACGCGCGCAAAAACAACAGACAAGAATTTGGTCGGAAAGGATAAAAGAATAATCTATCAAGAAATGAAGCGATATTAATCCACACCTTACCGACAAAGGATTTTTTTCGCTTAGCCAAGAGGCTTCAAAAGCGTTAAGGTCGCCAAGGGACTTGAACTAAATTTGGATCTATGATTGAATTCGTGTTCAAGATCCACTTTTCGGGGGATTCATGAAATTAATCAGGCACCCAACACAAAAAAATTTAATCGCAAGGAAGGCTTATAATTATTCCGCATCGCTCAAACGAGCTGTGATCGAGGAAAATTTGAGGAAAAATTTCGAGAGGAAAATTTGTTCCACAAAAGTTAGAGAGCTGTGATGTAATCGGTGGATTAGGGAGGAAGGATGCAGGGACTAAGTCCAGATATTGCTGAACTTGGTGCTTTGTTACGAGGCCAAAAGTACACAGAACACGTCTCAAAACCTCATCTGCCGGGAAGTAAGACAAACAGAACCAGTAAGGTAGTACTAGATGAACTTCCCGCTGCACAAAAAGAAAATGTTTACGTGATAATGAATCTGCATATGTATGTCAGATATACGTTCCATCAGATTCGAAGATTTACCCAGCAATAAACTGTTTACAGCCATCGTAACGTCATGCGGTCACAAAGAAAATAGCGCGTCATGCTCATGCATGTTGCACTACGACTAGGAACCTGACACTCGTGCCATGTTAGAAACTAAAGCCTTCTGAATTAACCACGCGACAATTCTAAATTGAAAAATGATCAGTCATGTCATTTGAAGGAATATTCTGACCACTGGTAAAATTAATAACAGGGACAAAATGTGCAATTTTTGATCCTTAATTAAAGTGAGCTAATAAAATATATAATGGATAAAAGACACGAGCTGTACAATTTTCCCAAATTGCTACGTTAAAATATATCACTTTTATCAATGGTGTCACTTTGGCTTCGTCGTTTTGCACCCAATATAACACCATTTTTTCAGTGGGATGACAGAAAACGAATACTGGTCACAACAAAATCTGGAAGAACAGCTACTGTCATTATTTTATTACTTCATAAGAAAACGTTGATTCGATAATGAAACATAACACGAAATGGAAACATAACGTCGTTAACTGGAACAAGCAATCTATACTTCGTTGCAAGCCTTTAATAAGGTAAAAGAGTGGTCGAGTTCTGATTACTGCAGTCAGTACCGAATCATTCTGACCGTGGTAGTATTCTTGATAGTCATACTTTCATTTAGATTTTGGAATTCTCAAACTCATACTAACAAGAACACAACAATGTTTGCTGGGGAAGAAGGACTGCTGACCCACACAGAAAAAGATATAGTTGTACCACCCTACCAGAACCAGACATAGATTTCTGTTCCATGAAAAGCAAATACCTTTTTATCTCAAAATGACTATCGTGGAAGTTGAGCGAGTACACGATTTCGATTTCACAAAAGTTTGGAAACTCATTGAAAGCATTTTCCATTGGGCTCCATCCATTAATCAATTAATTCAGGTTTGATTTGTAATCCGTTTTAGTTTCATCAGGTAAGCAATTAATCTAGTTTGGAATAAAGTTCATCTTTATTATATCAGTTCATCCCATAAGTTCTATCCGTGCTTTGAATGGAGAAAAAAAGTAGTTGAATCTTACATTTGATTTAAATTTGTTCGCCGATATAGTGACCATTATTATCTACGACCTTTTCATCTATTTATTAACCTCGTAATTCTAGTAAAGAAAAACTCGCTTTGTTTCGAAGAAAACCCAAAATTGTGAGTTTCGACTTTCTCATGGCTTTTGCGAGTTAATCTATCCAAATTATTTTGTAAACTTAGGAAAAAAATGGTAGTCTGAAGAAGCAAGGCCGGAAGAATAAGGCAGACGACCAATAATTTTCTCCAACAAAGTTCGTCGATCTGCTATGACAAGACCTCTGCAGTATGTCTTGCATTTTCCTAATAAAAACCACTCCTTTTTGATTCACTAAAACAGGTCTTTTTTACTTTTAAATGGCTTCTAAATGCTCTAATTTCTGACAGTAGACTTGAGCATTGATCATTCCATTTGCTAGTAGCAACTCAAAGAGAAGGACTTCTTTGGAATGCTCCCAATCAGAGAGAAGAACCTACTTCGCAAGAAGTTCCCTTCTGAGTTGTGATTGGAGGATTACTCCTTTTGTCAAGTTTTTGTACACAGCGTTTAACATTTTGATCAGAGATTAATTTTACATCACCAGTCTCAAGTCTGTCCAAAAAGAATGAAATGAGGTAACGAGAGTGAAGAAAAGAGCAGATCTCAACTCGGGATTTACGGTTTGCTTCAAGTAAATAATAAAACACTCATTTTCCGAATTCTTTAACATTTTCAAGCTTCTACAGATGACAATGAACAGTTGTATGGTTTGAATCAAGCTTCTTTACCAATATTAATACTGATGCTGCCATCAGTACAGGTGCCACAGAGCCACCAGCTTGGTCGACTGGTGAACGAGTCTGCTTTCGAGCGGGAAGACCCGGGTTCGAATCCCGCTGCCGACATGGTTGACGCGGCTAGAAATACGGCATGGGACTTGGGTAAACAACCGAATAATTATCGAAGTAATTATCCGACCCAAGAATGGGCCAGAAGGTTCGTTCCTATAGCCTCATTCTATTCTATTCTATTCTAGAGCTTTTCATCAAACACATTTGGACATCCTCTTCAGACTTCATCATCAAGGCTGAAATTTCTATCTCTGAATTTTTCAAATCATCTAATACATATTCTTTTATTCAGGCACTCTTTTTCATAAACTAAGTGAATGTTTCGAGTCACTTCAGCTACCAACATTTCTTTGTTAAACTCATGAAGTAATAAGTTAAGCCATAAATGCTCATGTTGAGGGGCATAATTAGTGAAATTCTACCTGCAAACTCGTGCAAAATAGAATTTAATTACTTTAAGCACACATAAATCCTTCTAATTATTGCTCGACACCAATTGATATTAAATTAAATACACACATATGTTAAATTTTAGATGGAAATCGAATAAAACTTATGTTATTCCCTGATATTAGCAAGCGGTGCAGCTAACTTCAAATCTCTGACAGATTCCATCACCAGTAATACATAGCACGATGAACGCAATGAATGATTTACTGTACTTATGGTTGAAGAAGAGCGTAAATTTTGAGTTCTACAAAAAACTCCTCCAGCACTGTTGCACTATCAAAGTGCTGTCATAACTTCTCAGGGCCAGCCGTCTTCAACCACACAATTAATGGAGATTAACAACTACTGAAATCGGTCGATAATATGATAATGCACAATGAAGAGAACCAAACTTCGTAGCCATTCAAAAGCATAGATTTCACACTCCAACACTCAAGCTGTAGATTTCACACTCAAACAGAATTCGCTTTTCCAACGGTCAAAACCTGAGCTAACATCAAGATTCTAAAATCGTGAGGTGCTGTAACCCTAGAATGAAATGTGTTGGGAAATCGGTGCCACTAGAGCTGCTACTCACTGTCTGTCTTCATATACATCACTGAATACGATGCTCTTATGAAGGCCGTTTTTGGCTGGCGTTCCAGTCTGGGGCTTAAAATTTTGTTAAAAACAAGAATTCAGAAGAATCTGGTCACATTTCATGAACAACGATTGAATGCTCGGTGACTGGTTTAAGGAGTGGATAAAATTACTAAAGAATTGAATTGATGTTGTGTGGCATATTGAGCAAGTTTCACTGCTCATTGCAAATTTTCCGTTCACCAACACATATGCACAGAACAATGTAAGCAACGTCAAATGAAAAATAGCGTGATTAATAAATTATACATAACCTCGTAATAAATTATCGTCAATTTTTACTGAAGTGTTTTTCATTACTGATAAACAGACAAATTACTGCGACCATAATTTGAGAGAAATATAATTACCTTTTTTCACAACAATTAAAGTAAAAGCCTCTTCCTTAACACTTTAAATGCGAAGAGACACACCGGTGCGTCACTCTGGTTAGGTTCTGTAATTTTTCCAAAGATTTCTAGTGACTGTATGTACAAAGTAAAGATTTACACCAGCTAGGCAACAGCACTTAACGTGTTAAAAACTGAATGTGATGCAGAATCTTGACTTGCAGGTAAAGAAAATTTAACATCTTTGGCGTTGGTGATCCACTTGATTACCTGAATGAATATTCATGAGTTTACCGATCGCTTACCCGAACATTGCCTCGACTTGAGTTGAGATCACTGAGATGTACATATTCCAGACGCATCTGCCTGCTGAACTCATCAAGTCAGGATGCCAAGTCATCAGGCAGAGAAGCGTTTCCGGAGCCCGGCTAATGGCGAGAGAAGGACACATCTAACTTGTAAAACATTTATAGTTTTCCTCGTATGTGTTGAACCAAAACAAAATACACCGCACAGAAAATGCTGTTTGTACTTTTATAGTCGCTGCTCATTATTTCTGGAAGATTTTGGAACGTCGAATAAAGGGAATTGGAATACTATGAATGGGTAGTTGCCTTCCCACCTAGCCCGCAGCTACTTGGAACAACACACTCAAATTATGCGCAAGATGCTTCACATAAGCCCTGCTTATAAGCCCAGCTGTACCTGAGGGCTTCACAAACTGTCGTGCGCACACAGACGCCTTCAAGACTGGTTAATGAGCATCTTAATAAGCACTTCAGCATGCTAATCTCGTAGAACCTGTGAGCAAAAACACAGACATGAAAAAAAAGAATTTCTAAAGAAAATGCTATCCGATCCGTAAAATAAGTGTTTTCATGGTAACGAATGGTAAGCACACGCTTCGAAAGACGACAGCTCAAACTCCCATAAGCAACATATGACTAAGTCAAAGGCTTTTTAAAAATAGTATAAATAGGATGTGTATTCTTAAAAAAATTCGAAACATAACTCACTCTCAAGGTACTTCAAGTCACAGATTGATAATAAAACCTCAACTGATGCTTCAAGAAGACAATGATCATTCTAAACTCAAGAGTTCATCTTATCGTAGAACTTGAGATATACATACAAGCTATGGGACATCCCATACAAGTTCATATTTTAGTAGGCATTTCGTACGAAATTATAGACCATTTTTTTAACGTTTTGGGCTGCACAAGTGTTGGGTGACGATGATCACTGTTGTATGTTTTTCACGCTATTGACCACCCTTCAGCTCCAGTGAGGTTTTAAATCTTTACCATACGGAAAAAATTCAGGTAGAACGAAGATATAAAGGCAATAAATTTGATATACACCTACATTAGGCCACCTTGTACCATTAATACTTCAGCCACGACGTAGATTCAGTTTGGTGGGCTATTACTTTATTTTATGCTAAAACTACTGAAACAGGGGCTTCAGTAACACTTAATAATTATAACGTACTGTGTTGGATGCATATTTTACTTCATTTAGGCAGCCTTCATTGGGTTGTTTACTAATTCTTCATTTAGGAAGCCTTCATTGGGATGTTTACTAATTTTTCATTTAGGCAGCCTTCGTTGGGTTGATTACTACTTCATTTCTGTAGCGTTCGTCGTTGGGTTCCATGCAGTGCAAGAAGATATGCGTTTTTCCACCATTCAAATCAAGTTATGTGGTTAGTCCCCTTCAGTTGATCATCAAAATTCGTCTGGTAATAAGAGGGGCGTTCTTAATACAGCCTTAATAATAGCAAGACAATACTTCACATACGACTAAATGACCACGGTAGCGTCCAAAAACAAAAGTGGAGTTACGAACTGAAACTTTAAATATCATTGTATGCAAAAGTAAATTACTTAAATTTGCCAATACATACAAAATTTACCAATGGGTTCCAGGAAGGTAATTACAGTAGAATGGCAAGTAATTTCGAGGGCAATTTTTTCTTGTCAAATTTAACCAAGGCATAAGTAAACATTATTTTACTCTACTACTATCTATGCATAAAATTCGTGCCGTGCATTTGTACCTAGTAAAAAGACAAGATGTATTTAAGGCATGTACAAATGTAGAGTATGGCAACAGAAAGAAACCGTTTGTTACGTTCTTGGGTTACTACCCAAGTCCCATGCCATCTAAAGGTAAAGGCATCATTCACGCATAGGCACCTCAATCACACACGGGCATTTCAGTCACAATCACGCACCACAATCATACACAGACCCCAGAAGTTAAAACAGATATGAAATCATTTAGGTCTTTTGAGTATTTTTTAACTAATAGGAGGATCAGGATCCTCCTATAACTAATACGAGGATCCTGCAACTAATACGAGGATCCTGCAACTAATACGAGGATCCTGCAACTAATACGAGGATCCTGCAACTA
>VCRD01009243.1:0-12174 GCA_006783055.1 Trinorchestia longiramus
CAGGCGAAGACGTCCACTGCTCAGGCGGAGACGTCCACTGCTCAGGCGGAGACGTGCGCCGCTCAGGCGGAGACGAGTACTCCCACCAGCGGAGACGTACGCACTAAGCAACAAAAATGTGCGTTTGCAGAGACCGACTCTGTAACTTGACGTGAGAATCTTAACATTTAGAACTTGATTCTAGATCGTGACAATACCATGTTGACATTGAGACTTGACTTTTGAAACTTGACACTGGATTGTGACACTAGCATCTTGGCACTGAAATTGGACGTTTGAAACTTGGCATTTGAAATTTGACATTCAAAACTTGATATTTGAAACATGACATTTAAAATTGGACGTTTGAAATTGACATTGGTAAGTCGTGTTTTAAAACACTTCTTAATTATTTTGTGATCGTAAGTCTGGAAGAACTGGAGGTGTTTGAAAACAATATGAAAAAATAGCTAATGAAATACAGGAGCTAGCAGTGTAGGAACTAATTTCAACCGTAGAATGAGACGATGCATTGAGTAATTTGTTAAGAGTAATTACGTATTCAGAAGTAAAGGGTCATTCACTGAAACTGGAAGTAATGGAGCGTGGTGTACAAGAATAGAATTGACTGTGCTATATGAGAATAAATAAAATTGTGGTGTGTAGGAATAAAATGACTGTGCTATATAAGAATAAATTGAACTATAGTGTGTAAGAGAAGAATGGACTGTAGTGTGTAGGAACAGACTCGCGTATATTATGTAGGAATGAAACAGAATGTGGTATGTACGAAAAGAAATATGATATCAGTTAGGCATTTTGGTTAACTAATTTTATAGTTAAGTTCTGTGACATTAGTGTGACATGAATATTTGAAACAGGCAAGAACGTCTAATTTTTTGAATTTGATGAACAGAATAAGGAAAATTGGGGCGTTGAAGTTTTTTCATGAATGTGGTAAATTAAATTTTAGTTAGCAAAGATAAATGTTTCTTTCTTTTGTTTTTCATATATTGAAAGTTTGACTTTCACCAATTTGAGCCCAGACGACCGAATCTCTGCTCTCCGAAACGAATGATATTAAAGATGTTTTTTCAGTTGGTTCTGCTATTCATTTTGTGCAAGGAAAAATAACTAAAGCTGTGTTAAAAATGAAGCTGAGATTTATTTTTGAACTCATTTAATACCAGATCAAAAATTCACATATTCTATGTAAGAATTACTTAATGATATGTGATTAAAAATTCAAATAATCTTTCAAGATGCCGGAATTTTAAGAAAACAAATGTATTCTAGATAGGTTGATGTCATTGAATTGGTCAGAAAGTATATATTCTTATCAGAGGCATGATACACTATTGTGAGAATTATGATACACTCATATTAAAGTTATGATACACTCATTGAAAATATGATTCACTAATATTGGAGTCAATGCACTGTTATTAGAGTTATGATCCATTGCAAAACACTAAATGATAGAAAAGACAACAAATTTTATCGGTAAGATTTCCAATTAGTCAAATCTAAACCGTGTAAATAAGTTTTACGGTTTAGATATGACTAATTTGAAATTATTATAAAGACGAATGCATCAAAAAATTACGACGAATTATTGTGTTTTAAATCAAGATATTTTTCATGTATATATGTATACAGAACTTCCATTCTGTATCTTATCCACCTATAACATGGCTTGGATAGTACCCGTGCAAATTCCACGGCTTAAAAGTGATAAAATTAAGGCTCTATGAAACAAAGTACCTACAATTTTTTAGTTTTACCCGAGGTGCTATCAGGATATGAGTATTTTTCATAAATATACACTCAACTTCCATTCTGAATCTTATCTACCGATAACATGGCCGTGTAGGTGAAAAAGGTGAATAATAGGATAAAATGGCGTATTATATAGTAATCCGGCGCCTTTGATATCCACAATACAATGCTTATAATACGCGTATACCCACCCTGATTTCAGTTCAATAATTTTCTTCAGAAATAGATATGAAGTAATAGAACGCACACAAAGAAATAAAGAGAGATAGAGATACACTTTGTATTATTTAAGTAGAGTAGTAGACGCACACGAGAAAATTAAGGTGTTTTTTATTGATTTTTTTCGTATGATTTGCCAGTGGACGCGGGGTTAGTGAAGGAGTTTTCATATTGAAGGGTGTGCCTTACCGAATTTTCTCCTATCAAAATCCTTAAGAGCGTTGCAGAAAAACGGACCAAGCGAGCAACAAATTGAGTATTATTTTACTAGACAATACCCGTGGAAATTCCACGATTTAGATTTGACTAATTTGAAATTAGTATGTAGATGAATATATTGAAGATTTAGGACGAATTATTGTTTTAAATGAATATTTTTCATGAATATATACAGAACTTCCATCTGTACAATATCTACCGATAACATGGTCTAGAGAGTACCCTTTGAAATTACACAGTTTAAAAATGAAAAACTAAGGATCTATGAGATAAAATATGTTTTTCAGCTTTACCCGTGGTATTATCACACCCTGAATATTTTTCATCAATATATACAGAACTTTCATTCTGTATCTTATCCACCGGTAACATGGCCGTGTAAGAAAAGAAGACTAATAATAGAAAAATGGCGTATTTTATAGTAATCCGGCGCCTGTGGTATCCATAATACATTACTTATTACAAATGGATACCGGTTCCGATTTCAGCTCCATAATTTTTCTTCACTAATAGATAGGAAGTAATAGGACGGACACACACAGATACAGAGAGAGAGAAAAAAATTGAGATACATTGTCTATCATATATGTAGATAGTGGATATATAATGGCTATTATAGTACACAGTTTGTTACTTCCTTGCTTGCTTGATCTGTCCTGTTATTGGTAGATAAGATATAGAATGAAAGTTTTGTATACGTTCATGAAAAATATTCTGGTTCTGATAGTATTATACCACGGGTAAAACTTAAAAATGTATTTCACTTCATAGATCCCTTATTTTATCCCTTTTAAAGGGATATCCGTTGCACGGATATTATCTAGGTCATTTTATCAGTAGATAAGATTCAAAATGAAAGTTTTGTATATATTCATGAACAATATTCATTTAAAACATAATAATTCGTCGTAAATCTTGAATACATTTGTTAGTGTAATTATTTCAAATTAATTAAATCTAAACCGTGGAATTTCCACTTGAACTATCTAGTAATGTTATAATTCTTAGACACTCTTCGACATCGGCAATACACGTAAACTCCATTGAGTGTGACAGTAAAGAAAGTACCAGAAACTTTGTTATATTGGTTACCTGGCAAGGAATGGCTGTGGTGCGATTTCATGGTTTCCGTGTTTATCCTACCATGACTGTTTTTGATGATTCAATGGCATCCTTTCCGAGGTCCTTAGATTAATCAGGTTTTGCTTGTACTTCGGGTAATTTTTAGGTGTTAATTTTAATTTATTTCTAAATGTTTCCCGAGTATTGAAGGATTTCATTTAAGTTGCAGAGGAAAACTGGACACATCCTAATGTATCGATAATCAATAGTATGAATTTTTTGCAGCTTCCTGGTAAACTTCCTTGCTCGTTAAACTGATGACGAGCTACCACAACTTACTGAACTGGTAAACATTTTCCTTTCACCCAAGTCAAATAACGCTTGCAGTAACAAGAATCAGGAATAACGCTTGCAGTAACAGGAATCTGGAGTAACGCTTGTGACAGTAGTAATCAGGAATAGCGTTTGTAACAATAGGAATCGAGAACACTAGAAGAAAGGAAATATTTTCGTATCGGCTCACGTTAGGAAATTTAAAATCGAATGTTTATATGTGATCACATTCCGAGAATTTTAAAGAAAACGAGATATTTTCGAACTAGCACCCGTTTAGAAGTTCAAAATCTTATTTTTACATGCTATCACATTTCGTTTCTAGCGGACAAGTTAAGCATTGGAAGCGCGCCGACAGCGTCGAGAATGGAGCAGGCTTGTCCAGAGAGGCTGGGAAGCTGTAGCATCAGAGAAGAATGTTGCAATGCCTTCAGGCACAGTTGCTCTGTTGTGCCTAGCAGTTCTGCTAGAGATAGAGCTCTCTTACTGCTGTACTGTGCGATAAACTCGCTATTCAAAGAGGTATAACACACGTACCGTCTTCTGAAACTAGCAGAAATGGTGTTGGAGGACAATCTCATACCCATAGGGATGAACGCAGTTGACTCATACCTCTAAAAAATTTGGAAGTATACTATTTACAGAGGAGATTTTTGTGCATTTTCGAGCTAAACACTAATTCATTGGGACTACTCATATGAAACAGTAATAATCTGCGCATCTATTCGAAACAAATTAGCATAAGCTTTACGTTCAACGTAGTGCGCATAACAGATGGATTGTGTGCGGGTTGTGGATTGTGTGCGGGTTTCGGATTGCGTGCGGGTTTTGGATTGTGTGCGGGTTGTGGATTGTGTGCAAGTTTTGGATTGTGTGCGAGTTTCGGATCGCGTGTGGTTATAGAAGTATAGTAAACGATTTTCTGAGTTGGCTTAGAAGACGATGTTTGGTCCCTCACATCAGCTGTGTGGGTTATCCGTTCTAGCATTGTTTTACAGGTGTGTGTGTTCAGGACTTATTTTACAAGTATGTTTTACAGGTGTATATGTTCAGGACTTATTTTACGAGTGTGTTTTAAAGGTGTGTGTATTCAGGGCTTATTTTACAAGTGTGTTTTACAGGCGTGTGTGTATGCTTACAGCTTATTTTACAAACGTGTTTTACAGATGTGTGTGTTTATAAGGCTTGTTTTAAAGATTAGTGTGTTTAGAGCTGATTTTAGAAATGTGTTTTACAGTTGGGTATATTTAGAGCTTGTATCGTCATAAGACAACAAAATCTACAGAAAAAAAACAATCTTTTTTTCCAATCAAGTACACAGTCATAGACATTTAGTACATTGGTTTTTAAATTCTTAAGGTTAACATTCTTAGAGTAAGGATGATGGTGAGCTCCATGCGACGATCCTGGGATGTGTCCATGGGCGATGAGTTGAGGTCTTACCGATAAGTGCGAGCTCACAACGTGAAACGAGAAACAGCTCGTATTCATTGCCGGGTTTCGAACCCGCACGCAGTCTTTCCGATACAGAACACGGGCCGCATACCACTCGACTACGGTGGCTGCAGCCGTATCCACTACGTATCCACATGATACACTCAACATTACAGTACACTATAGTATGCACTGGATACACTCAACATTACTGTACAATAAAGGGTGTACCAGATGCTCAGTACCCCGTGTATTACTTAATTAGCAGAAAAGAAGAAGTTTCACTATTATTTCTCATGAGGTTCTCCCCTTCATAAATTTTAGCTTCACCCGAGATATTGCTGTATGTTTCTTTAGGAAGGCTCAAGCATAATACTTCGTTTCAAAATGCAACCCACGTAATAAAATTTGCTCTCATTGACTGATAAATTTGGGGAAACTAATGCATAAGTGCTCAAGAGTAATTATAGGAACTACTTTTATTGTCTAGAAATGGATATAGAGAGTATTTTTCCTCTTGCTTTCAATTGTATGTGACGAAATTATGAAATGGCATTACAGTTCATGACCTTAATTTAACGTTCTTAAGAACCTGATTTTACTTAGATTTATTTTATTACGAACTGCACATGCGTGCAGGTGAAGTGAAACGAACATGGTTCCTGAACTCTGCAATCTCAGCTATGGAAGGCGTCTTTAGGAGCTTGAACTCATCTTCATAGAACGAAAAAACTGCAAAGACAAATCATAGAGACCTATAAATATCTCAACGAATGTAATAGTGTTACCGTAGAAGGACTTTTCGACAGAGCCGATGACACACGAACGAGAAATAACTGTCAAAAACTAACATTAAGAAGCTACAAGGTATCCCAGGTTTTAAAACTTCTTCTGGATAAAAATTGCCAGAGGCTGTAGTTGGCTGCCAGGAAATATTATTTTGTACTGGCACTGAGAACATATTCAAAATAACCTTGATAAATATTGATTATCAAAGTACTGATTTTATTTGTTTCTTAGCTCCTGTGGACTGTGTATAATTGTGATGCGTGTGCTTGACTGAAATGCCATTGCATGATTGAGGTGTATGAGCGTGATTGATGTCTTTACTTAGGACGGCATGGGACCCAAGAATGAACCAATCGGTTTCTTCCTATTGCTATATTTTATATGATTCCATTCTATTCCATTTTCGACCACTGTATTCCATTCCACGCAATTCCAGTTTATTCTATTCTATTTCGATTTTTATTCTATTCTATTTTATTCTATTTCATGTGATTGAGGCTAACCATCTGGAAGACAGTCCTTTTTCTTAACTCTTGTCACTTTTCTTCCCTTCCCACTGACTTTTAAAATAACTTTAAGACTATTTCATAGCGTCAAAACGTGCAAAGAGATTTTTAGGAATAAAAGTTTTCCCTCAATTGCAAGACTTTATTTAAGGTATTCGTTGAAGATAACTTATATTTATATTGAATGATGAATCACATTCACCAGTTAGAAAAATCAATTCAGAAAATGAAAAAACAATTAAAACCTCCTCATAATGAATTAAACTTAGTTGTATTGAACCAAGTTCCGTGGTACGACATATGACACAAGTCTTCTTTTCAAATGAAGCCATCCTCAAAAACCGCTTGTTTGAACAGACCAACACACTAGTCAGGCTTTTAAAAGTGATAATCCACCATAAGAGTGTCTTCATTCCAAATAAACTAATATGCTCCAACTTGCACAAATGCCCTTAGTGTATGCTCACTCGTATTTTCATTTCCAAGACAAATACATTTTTTTCGTGGGACAAACGAGCTTCTCACGTCTTCCTTCGTCAAGCGCAGCTTTCCCTCAGCGCTTCGCACTGTTTTCCCCTCGGTGCTGCGCCGCTGCTCGCTGTCGCTCTGAGTTACCCTAGCCGATAAACTTAGTCCTCGCTGCTCATAAATTTACCGTGCCCCGACCTGCTGATTGCTACATGCAGGCCACCGCTTTGCCCATCATAGAAAGACACGTTTACGAAGGGCGCATACTTCACATGGGAACAGAAAACACACTCAAAGGTTATAAAATAAATCAGCACACGATAAAAACAATCGTAATGTTACAAATCGCAGAGTTGGCGGAAATAAAGTGGTTCTTGTTTTCTTACAAAAATAATTTTTTGGCAGAAAATTACCTTCCTGCTTGTGAAAAAAGCAGTGGTCTCGTACTTAAGTAGTATTTAACTGACCTTTAATTCACTCTAGAGGATATCCCACGTAATATTTGTATGAATGGAAGTACTTCCTCCTGAAACAGAGAGCTATGTAACAAATTTCAAAACTCATTGCACCAGTCGATCAGCCTTTTTTAGTTTATGCTTTTTTATTGCATGCATTCTAAAACTTGAAAATAACCAAATAAAACAAATGTGCCATGTATAAAAATGATTTTTTCCAAAGTTATTACAATAAAATTTTCTATTGTGTTAGGATACCCTGTTTCATTATAACACAATACCTACACACAGACTAGTTACACAAGACCAGCACACAGACTAGTTACACAAGACCAGCACACAGACTAGTTACACAAGACCAGCACACAGACTAGTTACACAATACCTACACACAGACTAGTTACACAAGACCAGTACACAGACTAGTTACACAAAATTAGGTCTCACAATTGGGCTGAAGTCACATTGTCAAGATAAGAGGAAATGGAGTCTAACACTTTTTTATAGTAAAGAATTTTATCATCTAAAAAGTTAGACCAAAATTTCAGAGGGAGTTACCAGAAGCAGATGAAGTGCGGTCATAAAAAGATGAAAACGCTTCGGAAACATTCATTCGAAACTAACAGCTAGAGGTGGTGCAAATATCCGCATCCACATCCACGGATGTCATGCAGATGTCTTAAATAACGCATTTTTATAGTAAAAAGATCATATATCTTTCCATTTCGCAGATAATCCGAAACCAATCAACTAAACTTTTTGCTGTGTTAAATAAATGCTTCTTATAGTACTTGTATGATGCATAGGACAAAGTTGTAAACTGAAATAAGAATATTAACCTTAAGAATTTGAAAAACCAATGTACTAAATGTCTATGTACTTTGTACTTGATTGGAAATAAAGATTGTTTTATATGTGCTTGTGCAAGGGACAGACTGGGTGCAACATGAGTGAACATGTAATGCGATACTGAGGAACTTTACTAACTACCACAACGATTGACGAATATCAAAGAAAGAAACGCATACAGTTGTCAGAAGATTCTCTCCTTTGGTGAGGTATGAAGGGTCAGTCGTATCCTTCCCTTGCTACACTTGCTAGGACATATGATACTTAGCCTGTCCCTCCAGCAGTGTAGCCAGCGAGCGCCTATTTAGAGCAGTTGACATCATCTACAATGTTCAGAAGAGATCCAGGTTAGCTCCAGAGCGAGCGCAGAAACTTTTGTTTTTGAAACACAACCCGCCAATAATTACCTACAATTATTAAATGTTGGTAAGTAGCAACCTTTTCTGAATACGTGGGGGCTCGGGAAGGAGGTTTGGGTCCTCGTCTTGCATCCTGGTAACACAGATGATGAAATCACTCAATGCTATTACTTTTAAATTTGTGCTATTTTTGTAATGATTTTTCATTACATAATTTCAATTATGAGTTCACTAAGCTACCAAACTATTTTGTTTATTATTTGCATCCGTTGAAGAAATTATTTCTCCCGACATTATAACTATTTTCAATCATTATCTGTGGCTATTACTCATTTTTTATAGCTCAATATAAAAAAGGAAGGACATCTGCATCCGCGGATATTGAAATTCCCAATCCGTGTCTGCATTCGCAGATGTTGAAAAATCCACATCCGGTGCATCTTTACTAATAACTAAACAACAAATAATGACTCGTAATTAACCAATACATAAAAATGAATGACAACATTTGATATTTTGGCGTAATTTAGACTCTACGCTAGATTATCTAAATAACCTCCATAACTCGTTTGGTTTAGAATGTTGAGAAACGTTGAGTTTTGATCTACTTATGAGCGTTGATTTGAACGCAGCAAGTAATTTCACATGGTTATGAAAGTAATTTTACATTGTTGAAGTAATTTTTCATTCATATGAAAATATTTTTGCATTGTTATGGAAGTAAGTTTGCATTGTTATAGAAGTAATTTTGTAGTGCCATGATCTTACACTTTTTGGAAATCCACTCAAATTTTTTAGCCAACCTAAATGAAAATTTGTTTGAATTCATTTTCAGAACATCATTGCCCTCTAATGCCAGCCATGCAGTAGATGCATTTTAATTTCCCGTCGTGTGTCTGAGATGATAAGAAACTTTGGTTGTAAACGTACAGAACAGTTGGGAAGCAGCATCACTGTATTAACTGTACCGTAATACAGTAAAACCACATTTATGCCCATATTCCAAAGGATGCAGCATACACTTATGACCAGACTTCCAAGGATGCAGCATACGCTTATGACCAGACTCCAAAGGATGCAGCATACACTTATGACCATCTTAACTTCGAAAACCATTTTGATTGCGGTTTAATTCCAACTAAATTCGAGTACAGGCTTCAGAGTTGAAGCTTCTAATTTGTTTCAAAGCTCTTTGGAATTCTAATTACCATAAAAAAATCTTACACGTAAGTCGGAGAAAAGCTGTGAAGTCTTGGAACCGTTCAAGGTATTCAGTGATGGCCCGTACAGGCACCTCTCCACCGCCGCCATCATCGTCTATTGCACCAAATGACAACACTTGCGGCGAGCCCACTTCTCTGCTACGAATTTTTGTTTTTTCTTCACGCTTGAGTCAACTTGGGCCAGCTGCTTAGGAAATAAAAAAAGGTCGTAAAACGGTGTTCATCTCGCCGGCTTTGTAACAGATGGGTCACGAAAAGGGTGGTGACAGCTGAGCTCTAATCGACCACCAGAGCCCGTCAGCAGCGCCGCGCGGCTATCCAATCTAGCGGACTGCCTTAGCAAAGACTCTTAACTCACACCGATCTGTCGGCCATTAACTAATTATCTGGCCATTTCATATGAATTAGTGTTATAACTACCTTAACCAAACACTTTGAACTCCCCTTGGGTATGAGACTCAAAAGAAATGTTTATGCAATGAATACGGAGCTGGGTCCTTCATGAGAAGTTACGTCGTTTGATGAAAACTTTTTTGCAAATTAGGATTCAAAAAGCTCTAAGTCTCATATAGAGGGTGTCCCCAAAAAAACAGATCGAACTTTGAATTGATAAAGCTCTGCAGTTATGGTTGATAATTTAGTTCTGTAAAGGCCAGCTTGTTATTTATGTAAATCAGTATCTACAATACCACTCGCATGAATCGCCACGCAAAGATACCATCTGAAAAATGCTAATAAATATTTCCAGATGGTATCTTTGCATGGCGATCTTCGACTGTGGAAATGTTGAGCAAATAAGGCCTGTACACGTTTAATGTTTCAAGTCGAAATCCAGGTTGTGACTAGAAACACTTTTTGTTCTTTTGTTAACTGCATAATGAAGGGTATTTGCAAGGAAAACTTGTTCATGCAAACATGTTTTATTCATACAAGTGCTATTGTAGATACTGATTTACATAAATAATAAGCTGACCCTTACACAACTAAATTATCAACAATAACTGCGGAGCTATATCAATTCAAAGTTCGGTCTGCTTTTTTTGGGACACCCTGTATGTATTTTAGAGCTCAGGAAACGAAATACCTACTTGAATTCATATTCTTATGAATAACTATACATCAAATTTTACGACACAGTAACAATGCAGAGAAATTACATCTGCTTGAAATGCTTTTCTGAAACAGTTCACTCTTTAGAGTTCGGAAACTCACAGACAATATAAATATTCAAGTAAACCATGCCGACCCCTACACACTATTATACATTGGTGGGTACGGTAAACCCACTTGTTTTGGGGGTTGTGTTCATCATTAAACTTCGTTGACGCTCAGCTGTGAAATATTCGTCGTTGGAAACAAACTGGAGACATGAAACTACTCTGTATTTAAAGTTCGATTTCGCATTTGATTCAATAACATTTATTTTGCTGATCGTCATTAGAAGTCGCATTTTGTGAACGATTAAAGTAACTTCTCAATGCATAAGTGACATTGATATTGAAACGTTATGTGTGTTATTATTCACAGCTTGGACTGATGCAACCTCTCTTATATTGATGACTACTCAGGTGTAAAACTGATCTATGATGAAACTCAACACAATTGCCTTCAGTGAGCCTGAGGCTCGATGCTACTCTTTGCATGAGTGATGGAAATCGCTTTATTAGAAGTTGCTTTATTACTGTGCACATCAGAACATGCAAGCAGTAAAATTGAAAGCTCATTCGTAAGGAACACGAAACGAAGAACTTAGTAAAATGAGGACTCTGTTATAGCGTATTAACGAAGCTGATCACTCAGCACAAAGGTTAATTTCAACACATATTTAGGGACACTTTCATCTTTCATCCGGCTATCTGAACACGCAAATACATTATATCGATTCTATGTATATCGGTTCTAACCAACAGTAGTAGGCGCTTAGTACCAATGTCATACAACTGAGTGACACGGCACGCTACTGCAAACGAACGTCAACATGTGACGAGAACGAAGTGAATAATGTTCAATCCTACGGATATTACAACCATATTTTAACTACTAAGCGCGTGTCAACCGTAAGTTGGATGGCTTTTTAACTTTTTCGTGTACTTCTATTTACTGACGTCAATATTTAATTTCCACAATGTAGAATAACGAATATTATTTGTGTTCATACGAATATATATTTCTAAAATATTTTTTCGTCGTTTGCGTAATTTACCGCCTGATCGTTCATCTTCGTCTTGACATGGAGGTTCTCCAGGCGATAGTTGTAAAATATACTCCAGCGTATCATGATATAAGATAACTCACTTTGAAGCTCACATCCTATCTGATCCTTTCAGTACAATAATTTTGGAAACACCCTAGAAGAGACATTGCCTAGTGACTAAAACACCCTAGAAGAGACATTGCCTAGTGAATAAAACACCCTAGAAGAGACATTGCCTAGTGAATAAAACACCCTAGAAGAGACATTGCCTAGTGACTAAAACACCCTAGAAGAGACATTGCCTAG